>JADBJO010015878.1:17500-42291 GCA_016801955.1 Conus betulinus | reverse complement strand
AACAAATTATATGTTCGTTTCTAACGATTGCAACACAATATCTTTTGTAAAACAAAGCTTCAGATGTGTGAAGAGCGAGAAGATTAAATCATGCAGGTTGCCCAGCAATGTCGTTTTCGTGTTCGTTTGTTTTCATGGAGTTTCTTTTTTCTGTTTTTTTTTTCCCCCTCTTTTTAATTGTCCAAAAAATACAATGACAAACTAAACATACATAAATTCAATGCAATGAATACATAGAAAGCATACAAATGTACACCGCCCTGGTTTGCACCAGAGATTCTTGTGGTTTCCACTGAGGGGAGGGCCATGGTGATGTTACCGTGAAATTAACAGAGGCAGGCCAGTCTGATGACCCGGATAAGCTGTGGGGGCGATGAGAAATAGTAGAGGAGAATCCCTTTGTGGGGCACTGACCGGGCGACGGGGCGGAAATTTCAAAGACGGGAATGCTCTGGGACGGACCGGGAAACCGCCAGACCGGGGGGAAGTTTATGATGGTGGCACGGTTATCAGCCCACAATATTATGCAAGAAGGACTAGTAGTTGTGGGAAGGGGTTTTGTGGGAGGGGTTATTTAGGGTGAGGCTCAACCAGGGAGATTTTAAGGAAATTAGTTTTTTGAGTACTATTTTCTTATTCATACTTGTGAGACCTAGAACATGCATGCAATGTGTGAGAAGAAGTTGATATGATTAGGTTAGATGGGACATGGTATGTGTCATGATGTTTGTTGTAGTGTGCTGCTGGTGGGAAGATTGGTAAGGCCCTGATAAAATATTTCATGTGTATGGCGTAGTGGAGGATGGATCGGGAAGGCCGGGTCTCAAGGTGGGGGTGCCAAAAGAAGCGTGTGTGGGTTTGGGAATTTATTGAGTATTCAGTCAGGCCTTATTCTGTGAAATTGTGGTGAGGGTGTTTCTGAGGCACCTGAATGTAAGGTTGGAGCATTTATTTTTTCATTTTTTTATTCTGGCTGTGCACTCTTAATATTATTTACTTCTATGTTTTGCTATGTGTATTATGGTAGAATCTGACTCATGCTGCCATTGTTTTTACGAGATTGAGAAGTTTGGTTCATGCTGTGTATTCTTGACCCTTTGGGTTTTCTACAGGTTTTATTGAGCACTAAGATCTTGAAAGCATTTTAGAAGTCGAGTTCACATTTGTTTGTTGTTATATGTATATGAACTACATGTTTAAAAAAAACGAACAAGTAGTAGATGATTGTTCTGTGACAATATATATATATTTTATATATATATATATATATATATATATATATATATATATATAGTATATTATATATAAAAATGAGATAAAATACAGAAGTTATGGAGGTCCTTATAAGTATCATGTTTATTGTAATTTGTTAAAGTAATATAGTTGTATAAGCAGACAGTATAGTGAGTAGTAGAATTATAAGTGGTGTTTCAAGAATTTTTTTTTTAGTAACTGAAACAGCTGAGAAAGGAGTCGCTAAATGATGGCGCGTAAAGCAAATATTTTCTTTCTCAAGAACATGCCACCATACCGGGTATAGGTATCTATCTCCCTTAGAATGCATGATGAAGGTTACAGGCTTGTTGCTATATAGGCTGTTTGGCTTGTTCAATGTCGACTGAAATTCGCATGTTTCTTTCTTGCTGCCTCATGCTTTCTCATTTTATGAGTCGACAGTGTTGCGCGTTGATAATGTTCACAGTCGATTCCTTTGACTGGTTTGTGAAAATGGGATGAAGTCTATTTATCCCATGTTGCTCAACTATAGAAGCGAAGTGATGAGAGCAATTATGACGAACACATGGAATGAGATGGGAAATATTGGTGTTAGAAACATGAATCCCTCAAGTAATTGGCCGTTGCTGTTCCGACTTAGGGCAGCACAGGGTTGAAACCGTGTCTTTGAGGTTAGGCTTACCCTGGTTTCAGAGTGGTTGTTTTGTCACGCAATTAGTTCCTGTTTGGATAGGTTATCATTGTTGGAAAACCTCTGCGCAAATCCAACACGCAAGAGACTAAAAGAGCTATAGTGGTTGAACGTATGGTTCTGAATATTATAGTATAGCGCATTCCTGGTTATGTGTCTTCTGAATGATATGCTCTGGTTTGCAATTAGAATGAGGGATACCTTATCCCTGAGACTGACCTAGTCTCGTAATTTTGCTAAATCATGTTTTCTCTGTCACGTGGAAGAACTTATGAAATCATTCGGATGTATGTGAACTATGCAATGATGTAAGATGCATTTGTGGTTTACGTTCGTTTGCATTTTCATTTACAGGCCACGGATGCTAGAGCCCTTTATTTTTTCCTTTTTCACCCTTCACCTTTTTGTTTTTTTCCTATTTCCTTTTGGCTGGGCATTATCACCAGCCCCTTTTATATGTGCAAAAAGCTGTAGACCAAATTAATAGAAAGAAAATCTTCACCGGGCCTGACTCATTGTCTCTTTTGGATGAACCTAGTCCAACTTTATCTTGAACCCGATCTCCCCTTGTGTGCTTCTTTACAGTAGGAACAATGGGAGGTTTACACAAATGTACATGCATTTTTTTTTAAGAATAGAGGTTTTTTTAAAATTCTTTTTACACGGGCACACATACCGAATAAATTCTAATAACTGTGCATTAATCCTGTGTGTACCCAGGTTGTGGCAGGAGACTAAACAGAAAACCTATATTAACATAATACGCTCACACAACACACATGCACGCAACACGCACACACACACACACACACACACACACACACACACACACCACACACACACACGTACACACACACACACACACGCACACGCACACACGCACACACACTTGCGCCATACCTACATATGATACATAATATAACAATTAGTTCCCTAGTATTTGATATAAGGTGACCATTTTGTTAAGTACGTTGCATGATTCATCCCACATTAAGGACTATTATTTCTCCATCTTATGTCAAGCTCCTTCAAAAAAATGTTTAAATTAGGTTTTGTCTTGTTAATTCTACATTTGTCTAAGAATATTTTCCCATTAAGATTATCAGGTCCTAGCATATATAGTCGGATTTTTGTTTTCTCATCCGTACCAAATAATATAATCTCCATGTTAAGGGATAAATCTTGCGCAGTGTGAACAGTTTAACTTTCAGAACTCTTTCAAGTTCTTTCCAGTAAAAATACGGTAAACAAAACTCATATTCCCACAGGCAGTGATTGATTGATTCTTTCTCTCTGATACAGAAATTACATTTGCCGCTATCAATAATTTGCATGCTTTTCAAACCCACTATTTGTTACCAGAATTCTGTGGCATATCTTAATTTGGAACCATTTCAGTTTTGTTTTCTTTAGTTTCTTAATCCTTTTCAGTGCCTCTGTCCAATCAATTGGTATATTAAGACGGTTGTTCTCATTTGATAAATGCACTAATGTTAAAAATTTCATTGGCTTCCACCATAATATCGTAATAAACACGTGTTACTTTATTAATACTACAAAATTCTTTTAAAATGGTATAGTTTTGTCATTACCAATATTACTAATTAATTTCAATCTCCTTTTCTTTGTATAAAACTTTGATCGAACGCACGCAACTTATATGAGTTAGAAAATTGACATGAAAGCCCATTTTCTCAGACAGTTCATGGCAGCTTAGAAAATTACCATCGTCAACGAGTAAATGTTTTAACTAAAAAGATATTGTTCTGCATCAATTTCTTATAAAAGAATGGTTTTTCTCCTACTTTAAACTTGTCATTACAAAAGATAAGTCAGTGGCAAAATCTGTACTTTCAGTTTAATTCTGCCTGTTTGCAGAATCTTGATTGATTTGATTGAAGACTCCTTCCCAAACTATATTTAAACATTGTTTTCAACAAATCTGTCAGGGCCATATGCGTCAATGATACTTACTTCGGGACATAATGAATGTAATATCATTTTCCACTTGTGGTTGTGCATGTATCACCCTTCCTTATCCAGGCGATTTTTTTAAGGAGCTGGTATATATTTTCAGGTCGGGTATACCCTATCCCTCCTTTTTGTATATTATGCATTGAGTATTTTTTCTTTTAATTTTATCATTTTGTCATTCCAAACAAATTTGAGGAACGCATATTCTGTAATGAAGCGATCTCGGAATCAGGATTCGGTAAGAGGATCTATAAGTACACCAGTTTTGATAGTACTAATGATTTGAGCACAGCTACTCTACCTAATGCTGTTATTATTCTTTTTGACCATATTTTAAACAGGTTTTGGACTTCTGCGAATTTATATTTTCATATTAATTTCCGTCATAACTGATATACTATTCGTAAACCACAGTCCTAGAATTTTGAACTGTGAGGGGTTCCATTCCATTTTTATAGTAGGGTAAATATGTTTTCGTGGAAATTTTTCTCTCTGTACCTACCAAACATTAAACGTTTTTTCATAGTTCAAATTTGAGTCCAGATATTTGCTCAAATTCATAAAGGTTTCTAAATAACTTTTTATATGATTTATGATCTCCTTCTAACGTAAAGGCAGTGTCGTCTGCAAACTGATTTATTTTGAATTCTGTGTTTTCTATCGTCATGCCTTTGATCTTGCCTTATCTTGGTCGCTATTATTTCAACGCACAAAACAAATAGATATGGAGATATAAGGTCCCCTTGACGGCAACCTCTTCCAATTATAAAACTTGAAGACACTTTCCCATTCACCATCACATAAGACTTTATCTTATCGTAAAAGGATGATATCCACCGTTTATTCCTTTTCCGAATGCACCCAGCATTTTTTTCATGGAGTTTCTATAAAAGTTGAAGGGAGTTTGGGAAAAGAAATGGAAATACCCGTAAAAAATCGTAATTTCAGCTGTAAAAATTGTTACATAAGGATTCTTTTGGAGTTAAACATTATTTTGTCCTGGAACGCCCTAAATATTCGAATTTTAGAGAAAAGGTATGCATGTATGTATGTATGTATGCATGCATGCATGCATGCATGCATGCATGCATATATGTATGTTGTAATGTATGTATGTATGTATGTATGTATATATATATGTATGTGTGTGTGTGTGTGTGTGTGTGTGTGTGTGTGTGTGTGGTGTGTGTGTGTGTGTTGTGTGTGGGTGTCCTAGTTGTTGTTACCTGCTGCGGTTGGTGTTGTTCTTGTTGTTGTTCTTTTGTTGTCCTTTTTGTTTTTGTTTAGAAATCGTTCTTTTGATTTTAATTTAGCTGGTTTATGTGAACCCATATGTTTTCAAAATTTTGAAAATGGGTGAAAATGGTGAAAAATGAGAACTGGGAAGCTTTTTCGGGAAAAGCTATGAAGAGAGAGAGAGGAGAGAAGCTAGAGGGAGATGGAGTACAAGAGGACAGGAGAGAGGGAGAGGAGAGAGAGGGAGGTTAAGAGAGAGGATGATGGAGGAGAAGAGAGGGTTTGAGAGAGAGAGAGAGAGACGGAGAGAGAGAGTAGAGAGGGGTAGAAGGAATTTACAAACGAGAAGAAAATCCTCTCAACCATTCCTTTCCAGTTAGAACTTTGGAAAAGGAGGAAAAAAGGATGGGAAACTAAGGGAAACAAAGAAAACATCCTAAAGGAGGAAAGATGATTGACAAATGAGTACATGATAAGAAAAATTCTACCAGACAATCTCAGAATACAAAGATGCAACAGAAGAGTACCCCCCCCTACTACAGCAGTTCAGCAGCGGTGAAGTTCTGATACCACGAACTCACAGTGATCAGTACTGTGTTTTCCCTCCAGGCAGTTTCCGGCATGACCAGCATGACAGCAGATGCGCAGAAAGCATGGTATTGACGTGCTGCACGTGGGGCGACCAGCCGTGGGACATCTTGCCAATCGATGGCTCAAGTGACAGGATGGAATTTCAAGGACCAGCAAGATCTGATTAGATCGGCTCTGCACACTGCCCATCAGAGCTGTGTTTGCACAGGACAACTTTTTTTTTTTTTAGTTTTTAGATGAAGGTGTGAGTGAGTAAATGGAGTGGGGGGGGAGAGAGGGTAAGGGGGGAGGGCGGTTGGGGGTTAGGGTGGGATCGTTTCGTTTTCGAGGAAGTTGTGTAAACATGGCCTTCACTGATCTTTCCCCCCCCCATTGATTAGTTGATCACATCGATCAGTGGATCCTCCTTTTTCAAAATCACACAAGAGTTCCGCCGCTCTTTTCGTTTGTTTTTGATGATCTTGTGGCTATGTCAAACTTCTCCTGTTTGAACATTCCATGCATTGATATTTTAAGCTCAAGAGGTATTTTCTTAGCTGAAAACTTTTGAAGCTTTTGATTCAGTGCATTTTCTGAGCAGAATATCAATAAATCGAGCGTATGTTGTTACCATTTAAAGGTAAAGGAAAACATGGTTCTGAAGTTTGATTCTTTTCCTTTGGAGCGCGCTATATTTTCAGAGAAATAAGCAACTCATTACACGTATATGAAAAAAACAAATAGCTTTTCAGCCACTACAGTGCAGTGGCTAGTGTTGATGATTTCTGGCTGAGAGGTCATAGGTTCGGTTCCTATCAGAGCCAGTTTAGATGTGTAGACCAGTGTCGTCAGTGGGTGCTGTCCTGCCTATGTAGAACAGAACAAGCGCCACTGCACACACCACCAAAGTGATCTCGGCAGCAAGAGAGCAGTGTCTCCTCTGGTGGGTTGCCCTCACAGAGATACTGGATCTCCCTGTAGACTGCCGATGCTGGGGCAAGTGATGGAAAACCAGGCCAGGGTTTGGGGCTGTGGACAGGGAACCTCAAGAAAGCTGTGTGGGGTAGGACAAATACTCATGTGGCAGAGAAAATGAGACAAACGCAATAAAAACAACAACAACAACACCACAACAACAACAAAACAAATCCCGATTATTTTTTCATTGTTATCATTATATACAATTACTATAATTATTATTATTGCTACTATCATTATTGTCATCATCATCATTATTTTATTTTTTAATCATTATTATATTTTTATCATCATAATCATTATTATTATTGTTATCATTATTACTGTTGTTGTTGTTGTGTTATTATATTATTATTATTATTATCATCATCATCATCATCATCATTAGTATTATTATCTTATTATTATTATCAGCGCAGCACGCAGCAGCAGCAGCAGCAGCAGCAGCACAGCAGCATTATTATTACCATTATCATTATCACTGTGATTAATTATTTATTTATCATATATGATTATCATTGTCATTATCATTATCAATATCATTGTTATCATTATCATTATTATCACTATTGTTTATTACTATTGTATTATCATCATTGTTATTACCAGATGATGATGATGATGATGATGATGATGATGATGATGATGATTGCTGTTGTTATCATATTGCTAGAAACATCCTGAATAGAGCTTATTTTTTATCATCATCATCATCATCATCATCATCATCATCATCATCATCCTCATCATCGCACGCACGGTATCGCCCCGCACGGGGTATCCCCCCCCACCCCCACCCCACCACCCCAACCACACACACACACACACACACACACACAACACACACACACCACACACACACACATGCGTGCACGTACTTTTACGCAAACACACATACAATAGCGTGCGAAAACATACACACTATCAGACACTCACAGATATAGACAGACGACAGACAGACAGACAGACCCCCCTCCCCCCCCCCCAACCACACACACACACGCACGCACACACACAGACACAGACAGACAGATACGCACACACACACACACACACACACACACACACACACACACACACACACACACACACGCAGACACATCCCCACCCCCCACCCCACCTACCCCTCACACACACACACGCGCGCGCGCACAATTTCACTTTTTCTTTTTTTTTTTAGCTGAATAGTCTTGTGACTTGGAAGAAAAGGAAAAAAAAGAGAGGAAGAAATAGACCAAAAAAAAAAAAAAAGTTCACGTTAATTACAAAAGCTCACTTCATTTGCATCTCGTTTTCAAGCGCCGTGGTTTCTTACTGGCGAAAAAAAACAAAAAAAAAAAACGCCTTCGTTTTGGGGAAGGACACGGGCTTCGGGAGGTGATGGGGTGGAAAAGGGGAAAGACGAGAAGGAATGCGAGAAGGTCGAGAGTAATGTGATTGTCTGCAGAACAAACAAACAAACAAAGAAACGAACAAACAAACAAACAAAGAAACTAACAAACAAACAGCTAAAGAAAGAGACAAGACATAAAAATGGTAAAAATAAAACGAAGTGAAAATAAAAAAGAAATGCAGTAGGATCGTTCTGCTCCTGTCTGTTACGGTCTCTCCCCAGAACACATATTTTCCATTCTGCAAAGCGATCCTTGTTTTTTGTTTGTATTATAACAAAGCAATGATATCCGGATAAAAAAAACCTCATTGTGAAAAGCAAGAAATGATTTTGTCAGGACAAGGATTAAAAACAGCATTGGGCATATTTTCTCTAAAGCAGATACGAGTATCATGTTCTTGTTTCTGCCTATAGCACACAAAGGAAGGAAAACGTATGATGGTCCGGCTACTACTCTTGGATTTCATTCAAATTAGGTGCGTAGTGAGGCAACTGCAGGCGGAAATCTAAACAATTAAAAAAGTATTTAAACGACACGGAGCCTTTTGACTAATGTTTACAATGTCTTCATTTAACTGTTCCATCACACCCGGTGTTTGGACTGAATTTGACAGATTTGTAGGTAAAAACATGTTGTCTGGTTACATCCATCTTCTGTTCCTTTAAACTCCATAATATTTTTCATTTGTGTCTTTGTGCTCTCTCCTTTTCTCCCTCCGTTCTTCCTTCTCCCCTCCCCCCCCCCCCCCCCCCCCTCCTCCTTCCCCCACCCATCTCCTTTCTGTCGTACTGTTGTTCTCTTTTTCGTTATACTCGGACTCATACAGCAGTCGTTAACAGTTTTCAGTAAGGTAAGGTGATGTTTGCTTATAACCCAGCCGACCGCAAAGGGCCATATCGGGGCTGTCGCCACGTTAAAAACCAACTCCACAGTAGTTTTCAGTACACACGAGCTATAGACAGTCAACCACACACAGTCAATCATTCGCAACACTGTTAATCCACTTTGGTCATAGACAGCAACAAACAAAAAGAGCTACTGTAAATACACCGGGAATATGTTTATGAAAGAACTGCTAAGATATATGACATCCTTACGACAGATAAAGCTAGGTCATGTTTAGACACAGCGAAAGTTCCGCTTAAACCTCTTTACTTTCTTTTAAATGAAATACAAATTACAGGACCACAAAGATGTGTAAATAAGTTGAGATTAAAAGAAAGCCACATGACAAAACACGTTACACAGGAATGGAGCGATAGTGTTTAGGATCAACAGGGGTTATATCACTGCTTATTTGTAACATCCAACACAACAATTGGCCCCTTGAAAACTTTCTAATGAGAGGAAAGGGTCAAGGTATATTTAGAACAAAACAGGGCCATGGGAACATCCACCCACAATACCTACAACCAACCCCATCCACACCCACAGTAAAAACAGACACACGCATACACATACAAACCCCCACGTTACGTAGACGCGCGTGCGCGCGCACAACACACACACACACACACCACACACACACACACACACACACACCACACACACACACACACACACACACACAGCGTACACACACGCACACACATGCACATATTTATACCCTTTGATTATGTTTTTTTTCGACAAATATCCCTTTCAGTAAAAACAAAACAATATCGAACAAAAGAACGAAGCAGAAAAATACAAACAACAACGATCCTTTTAAACGACAAAACCTTTGGGTATCAAATATTCAAATGGATTGCTTCCAGACACTATCAAGATATTGTCAGGGACAAATACCCGGCGGAGTGGAGGGGAGGGTGGTGGGGATAAGAGAGGTAAAACGGGAGGTAGCTGTTAGCATGCTGTCATTTTCTGTGGGAACAAAAGACACAGAGAAAAAATGTGTTGTGTGTGTGTGGTGTGTGTGTGTGTGTGTTGTCAAATGAGGAACGCAGTGTCTGCTTTGTTTTCCTCGGCCAATTCTCCTCCCTTCCTTTTCGGGACATCACTTTGTTAGCACGGAATTTGTGGAGGATGGGAACACATCTACCACGTCAGCACTGATTTCTCAGACACAGCAAACGTTTCCTGCTGGTGTTGGTTTTTCTTGTAATCCCAGTTCTTATAGAACAGGAAGTACTTTAGAATGTGTGCGTGTGTGTGCGTGCGTGCGCGTGCGTGCGTGTGTGTGTGTGTGTGTGTGGTGTGTGTGTGTGGTGTGTGTGTGTGTGTGTGTGTCCGACCGTCCGTGGTCAAAATGTGTTCCACTCGCTCCAGACAAAACTACTGGGCCGATCTTTCTGAAAATCTGTATGTGTGTTCATTATGGGTCACGGATGATGCCTGATGTTTTTAGTTTACCCGTTTATAGTCGTTTCTAACGGCTGTAACGGCCTGTAACGTTTTTTCTTCTTTATAGAATATCTCAGAAAGTACTTGGCCGATCTTTCTGAAAATTTTGTATGTATGTTTATTATGGGATACGAATAATGCCTCATGCTTTTTATCTTTTTTTTTTTTTTTTTTAACTGTTATAGCCGTTACTTACGGCTTGTAACAGCCTGTAACGGGTTTTCTGCTTCATGGAATATCTCAGAAAAGTACTTGGCCGATCTTTGTGAAAATTAGCAGGTATGTTCATTATAGGTCACGGATGATGCCCGATGTTTTAGTTTACCGTTATAGCCGTTACTAACGGCAGTCACGGCCTGTAACGGTTTTTCTTCTTCATGAAATATCTCAGAAAGTACTAGGCCGATCTTTGTTAAAATTAGCAGGTATGTCATTATGGGTCACGGATGATGCCCGATGTTTAAGGTTACCGTTACAGCCGTTACTAATGGCTGTAACAGCCTGTAACTTTTTTTTCCTTCATGGAATATCTTAGAAAGTACTTTGGCCGATCTTTGTGAAAATTAGCAGGTATATTCATTATGGGTCACGGATCATGCCCCGATGTTTTAGTTTACCCCGATATAGCCGTTACTAACGGCTGTAACGGTCTGTAACGTTTTTTTCTTCTTTATAGAATATCTCAGAAAGCGCTCGGCCGATCTTTCTGAAAATTTGTGGGTATGTTCATTATGGGTCACGAATAATGCCTCATGTTTTTTTTTCTTTCTTTTTCTTTTTTTTTTTTTTTTTTTTTTCTTTTTTTTTTTACCGTTTATAAGCCGTTACTTACGGCTGTATCGGCCTGTAACGGTTTTTCTGCTTCATGGAATATCTCAGAAAGTACTTGGCCGATCTTTGTGAAATTTAGCAGGTATGTTCAATATGGGTCACAGATGATGCCCGATGTTTTAGTTTACCGTTATAGCCGTTACTAACGGCTGTAATGGCCTGTAACGTTTTTTTCTTTATGGATATCTCAGAAAGTACTAGGCTGATCTTTGTGAAAATTAGCAGGTATGTTCACTATGGGTCACGGATGATGCCCGTCCATACAATGCTATTTGGGACAAAGTTATCTGTAACAAAATAATGACGGCAAATGGGTACTACAATTGAGCCATCTCTGTTGCAGTCGGCTATGACAGTGTTCTGATAATTTACTTAACAGTATCTGTTGTACAATTACTGGCGCCGATGTCATGGTCAGAATCGATGGAGGTGGCGGCGAAACTGCAGCTGTCGTTGAAGTGCCGGTTTTCATTCACATCTTTCTGCCATGTAAAACCTGCATGCTATTTATTTGTTTGAAGGCCTCCAACCATTGTGGTAACAAAAAATCGTCATTCCACCTTATGTGCACAAACCAAATTAATAAAATTATGACCTCATCTCTTGATATCAATTAAAAAGTAGAGATTAGGAAATGTGTGTGTATACCAAATAACAGGAGTAATGCATTAACTTATTTATAGTCATTTTTAGTCATTTTATAAATGTTATGTCAATAGAATGCTATCTATTCACAGAAAAAGGAAATAGAAGATGTATGTGTGTGTGTGTGTGTGTGTGTGTGTGTGTGTGTGTGTGTGCGTGCGTGCGTGTGCGTGCGTGCGTGCGTGCGTGCATGCGTGCGTGTGTGTGTGTGTGTGTGTGTGTGTGTGTGTGTGTGTGTGTGTGTGTGTGTGTGTGATTGGGGGGGGGGGGGGGGGAGGGGGGGGGGGGGTTAGGGGTTTTAATAGAGAAAAATCTCCTGAGTTGGGTTGGTCACTGATGTTTTTGACTGACTGTTTGCTTGTTTGTCTATTTACCTTACTTTATTATTTTTTCTTTCCTGCATTAACGGCGCTGTATTGATTCTAATAGCGCTGTTAATGTGCAAACATACAGTGAACACTATGTTACTTGTCGATTTTTTATTTCCTTTCTCATATTGGTTGGGACTTGCATTGCGTATGGTGTAATGATTCTGTACATGTCATGGTGATTGTAAAACGTTTTATTTTCAAGAAAAGAACATTCTCAACAAGGGAAAAAAAACTGTTAACATTTCTGAATGGAATGAACAATGCAAAGTCATGAAACATTTTCATATTTACAGCATCTCCAGAGAGTGAGACAAATCAATCAAACCTTCTCACAGAAGAGCATGTAGGGTTCGCGGCATCTCCAACATGAATCAGTCCAACCAAAAAGTCTTTTGCAGAGCACATCAATCAATCAATCAATATCAGTGGGATTGAACAACGCTCGCTCCTGTACTAGTTCCGCAAAATCATGACCACAGCTAGGTCTGGTGCTGGTCCAAAATGAAATCAAGACAGCCTTTCTGTCCACGAGAGCTCTGATTCACTGATCCAATTAAACCGTGTTGGGCTGTGAAATTCCATCTTGCAACCTTCGCCACCAAATGTTCAGTCTGCCCACTGCGTGATGGAATGTCCATACCATGCTCGTGTACCTGTCTCTGCATGCCGGAAACTGTCTAGAGGATTACAGTTTCCTGATAATACAGAAACAAACACACCACCACGTTAAATCTGTTTTCTCAGTCTATTTGTCAATGCAATGAAGGAGAGGGGTGGTGGTATCCTCCTGTATCAGGGTTCACTAACTTGTGTCAAAAGCATGGTTCCTGCTGTATTTGGCAAGTTGAATAGGTGGGTTGTTCGTCAGTGTAATGGAATGGGCCAGAGGTCAGTAAAATGAAGGTCAGTAATCCGAAAAAGTCTCTTTAGATGCCAATCTCTCTCTCTCTCTCTCTCTCCTCCTCTCTCTCTCTCTCTCTCTCTCTCTCTCTCTCTCTCTCTCTCTCTTTTAATGTATGTTTCCAGGTCAGTAACATGCCTACACAAGTCGTAAAGAAAAAGTAGAGCTTGTTGAGAAAATTGTGTGGCACGCTGACTATGCTGACATATTTTATAATCAAATGATCAACAGTGAGTCTGCACTATCAACGTTAGGTAAAGCAATTTGTCTAATTGATGTTGCTGTTAATATTGCACTAGATGTGTTTGATCGCTGTGTATTGAATCATGCAGAATGTATGAAGAAAGAAATGAAAATAGATGATAGAAGAAGGAATGACGAATGGTACGATTTTTAATGTACTGTAGCTAAAAAAAAAGGCAAGGAAACTTTTAAGGATATCTCGAAAAACGAAGGACATTGAAGACTATCAGATTTATTATAAAGCTCGAATAGAGTACAAAAATATGTTGCAAAGGAAAAAGGAAAGCGTATAGCCATAAATTATTAAACAATCTTGTAAACTCTCAATAATGATCAGCGCGAATTTTGGAAAAAAATATGCAAAACATATAAGCAAAGAAATGTCGCACACATAATGAAATATCTTTGGATGACTGGTATCAACACTTTACAGAATTACTGCGAAGAGATGCTGATGAAGAATGTTACTTTAGTCTGGAAGAAGAAATAACTGATACGGATAATGATACTGATACTTATGATCGCCCAATTTCAAAAGAGGAGGTATTACTAGCAATAACAAGACTGAAGAACAGAAAATCAGCAGGGCCGGACGGAATCATTGGTGAATTGTACAAACATGGTGGTAATTCTATAGTTGATTTTCCTTGTGAGATCTTTAATGCACTTTTTACTCAAGAATATGCGATGTAAGTAACTAAACTAAGTATAGTTCAATTATTAATTGTAGGTTGAAAGAGTGGGGGTTCACAGAATAACATCACAGGTGACCACCAAGCCGGTTTTAAGAAAGGCTATTCTACTATTGATCAAATGTTCACCCTTTTAGCAAAAGTTCAGGAACAGTTTGTCTTGGAATTGTAAGTTTTACGTAGCTTTTATAGACTTTGAAAAAGCGTTCGATTCTGTTTCAAGAAAGCTGCTTTGGCCTGTTCTACAAAAAAGTGGGATAAAGGTAAGATCTATAAATGTATTAAAAGTATGTATGACTGTGTTAAAGCAAAGGTGAGATGTGGTGCTGATTTTACTGATTATATATATCATGTGTACAAGAGGTGTTAAGCAGGTGACTCATGTAGTCCTGTCCTTTTCTCTTTATTCATAAATGAATTAGCTCAAGATATAATTCAAAAAGAAAACATGGTGCAACACTCATCCCTGGTCCCATTTAATTATTATTTTTTTGTTATCAGCGGATGATATTGCACTGCTCTCCGAAACACCTATTGGCCTTCAAGATCAGTTGAACGATCTTTATAATGTAGCATCCCCGATTTAAAGCTAATATGGTCAAAAGTAACATTGTAGTGTTTAGAAAAGGTGGATATCTAGCAGCAAGAGAGAGATGGTTCTTAAATTCTAAACAAATGTCCACTGTAAACTGTTATAAATACCTTGGCATATTCCACCCACTCGTCTTAGTTTTGTAGTTGACTGTGAAGACTTTGGAAGCAGAGCAAAGAAGGTTTTATTTGTATGTTATCGTAAGTTGTTTTCGATTAAAATTCATTCTTTAAATGTGTTTCTTAAGATATTTGATTCTCAGGTTCTACCTATGGCTATCTATGGCGCAGAAATGTGGGGATTTGATAAAGCAGTAACACACATTGTAGATTCACTTATATGCACTACAGAAATTCCTTGGCATCCATACCAAAGCCCCTAATGAGTTAGTTTATGGAGGGACGGGACGTCACCCTGTTCATATAGAATCAAATATTCGATGCTTAAGGTACTGACTGAAAATATAACATATGGGCGAAAACAGGTTACCACTAATAGCTTAAATGATGTTGTTGAATCTAGATTATAAGGGCAAACAAACATGGGTCATGAATGTTCGTGAAATGTTATGTCAAAACGGGTTTGGGTTTGTATGGTTAAATCAGGGAGTGCAACATGTTGAAAGATTCCTGATTGAATTTCGTCAAAGGTTGATTGATTGTAGGTGGCAAACTGGGAGATCATATGCAGCGAAGTGATTTTTCTTGGTGCAGGACTTTTAAATCCTCTAGAAACTGTGAAAGCTATTTTCTACTAGATGTAGACAGACACATCAAGCGACATTTGACGACGTTTCGTCTTGGGATCACTGATATGACAATACATCGCAATCGATATAAAAAAGCACACAGTAAACGATTTAACATGTCAAATGTGTCAAAGTGCAAAAGAAGATGAATTACATATTTTACTTTGCTGTCCTGTTCTCGGTGACCTTAGAAAAGAATATATTCCTCGTAAGTTTTATGCACACCCATGTCTCTTCCGTGTATCTCTGCTTATGTCGAATCAGAATGAACACATTATGAAGAACCTGAGCTTATATCTGTATAAAGTTTTCCAAAGACGCACAAATTTGTTAACAGAACCTGAAATACCTTATTCAGTTGTATGACAACTTAACTGATCTATGAAATAATTATCAGCATGTCGGTATTTGGTATTTTTTTGACTTTGCTTTCTTGATTTTGTTCATTATTGTATAGCATTTGTGAATTCATCCCCATTCAAATGGAGCTATGACCTTTATTGAATAAAATTTTGTTTCCGTTTCTCTCTCCCTCTCTCTCTGACAGTCTGTCTGTCTGTCTGTCTGTCT
This sequence comes from Conus betulinus, assembly GCA_016801955.1. Taxonomy (NCBI): domain Eukaryota; kingdom Metazoa; phylum Mollusca; class Gastropoda; order Neogastropoda; family Conidae; genus Conus; species Conus betulinus. The sequence goes on along the minus strand of JADBJO010015878.1, from coordinate 26,276 downwards.
GTCTCTCTCTCTCTCTTTGTCTGTCTGTCGGTCTTTCTGTCTGTTTGTCTGTCTCTCTTTCTTTCTTTCTCTTTGTCTGTCTGTCTGTCTGTCTGTCTGTCTCTGTCTGTCTCTGTCTGTCTGTCTGTCTCTGTCTGTCTGTCTGTCTGTCTCTCACTCCCTACCCTGCAATCCTGTTTGTTCATTGACCTGAGAGCTGTGTGTTCAGTCACAACGATTGTTGTCAAATGAGGAACACACAGTGTCTGCTTGGTTCCCCTCGGCCAACTCTCCCTTCAAGGGACATCCCTTTGTTAGCACAGGGCTGATGGAGGAAGGGAACAGCGTCACCAAGTCAGCACTGATTTCTCATACACAACATTTCTTTGACGCTGATCTTAGTGGCTTTGTTTTGTTTTGTTTTATGTGTTTCTTTGGTTCTTGTCGGAAAATATTTCGCTAAGACAGAGTTCCAAATTTTTCTTGAATTATATCAATGGGCACAACACAAATCAGTTATTTTACATTTCTCATTCGAACAAACAATGCAAAGTTATGAAACGTGTCCATTTCAACAGCACCTCCAGAGAGTAAGATAAATCAATCAAACCTTTATATAGAAGAACATGAAGGATTCGCGGCATCACTAGCAAGAATCAATCAAACCAAATAGGATTTGCAGAGCATATTAATCAATGATGAATTAATATCAGTGTGTGGGGGGGGGGGGGGGGGGGGGGGGGGGGGGGGGGGGGGGGGGAATCGTGATGGAATTGCTTAAGTGCACTAAGTTGATGTATTATTAGTCAGGCTTAACACACCGAGGTTATCTCTGCACTCATACACACATATGCCACACTCATGCACCCACCCAACATTCACCTCTCTCTGAATGGGATGTCACGCATTCGTTTCTCCCCTAACACGTCTGAGAACAAGGAATACAATTCTATCTTAATTTTAATTACATATGAAAAATCCAGTTACACAAAAATGGAATAATCAAAACATAAAAGTGTCAAGACGAGGTGTCCCGACTGTTCGAACCTCAGGGAGAGTAGAGTCAGGCACTCGTACCACACTCACCGGGAAGCACAAGAACCCAGGACGTACACACACAGATAATATTTATTTATTACACGAAACAATCGCTTCACACACACTCACACTCTAAGTGGGGTTGGGATAAATACAAGAAGAGGGAAGAAAGACAGAATACAGAAAGTGGGGTGAAGAAGAAGACTGGATTACAAGAGGCTAGCTAATCTGAGGGACAAAACAAATGAAAATAAACCCAAACTCCCAGGATATGCCCAACCAGCTCTGTTCCTAACCCGCTACTATAAATGAGGTGAGAGTAAAGGAACAAAATAATAAAAAATAGAACAGGGCCTAATCTCAAAAAAACAAAACAAAAACAAAACAAAAAGCAGACTACAAATCAATTTAAGTGTAAAGAAGAAAGTGACACACTGACATGTACCCTCACGCTCTCATGACACAACAGAGACTGTCCACTACTTATGTTTCGGAGAAGATGGGGTTCCCCCAAACAAAGAATCCATAAGGCGGAGCGTCAAGTAGTCTTTATGCCTGGCTCCAATGGTTCCTGGAAGTACCCAAGCAGAATTTTGAAGAGTGGCCCACGAACTCGCAACTGGCTGACAGTCACTTAAGAAGTGCCACCAACACATAGACAGGGTCACTCGAAGGGTGGCCGCGAACGAAGACTAGGTCACCGAAGGGTGGCCCCAAAGAGACAAGGTCACAGAAGAGTGGCCACAAACGAAGACCGGGTCACCGAAGAGTGACCGCAACCGAAGGCAAGGTCACTGAAGAGTAGCCACAAGTGAAGACAGGGTCACTGAAGAATGCCCACAAGTGAGATAGGGTCACTGAAGAATGGCCACAAGTGAAGACAGGGTCACTGAAGAATGGCCACAAGTGAAGACAGGGTTACTGAAGAGTGGCCACAAGTGAAGACAGGGTCACTGAAGAGTGGCCACAAGTGAAGACAGGGTCACTGAAGAGTGGCCGCAAACGAAGACAGGGTCTCTGAAGAATGGCCGCCAACGGAGACGGGGTCACTGAGGAGGTTGCAACTGAAGGTTGCAAGCCAACGTGCAATCAAACACACAAACCAAAGAACGAGCCCTAAAGCCTCGATTAGAATCGTGTCTCAGCCCGCTGATTGTAGTGGTCAAAAAACAAAACAAAAACAAAAACAGAACTCTGTGACCCCACAAAATCGTTTGTTGACGAACAATACCGCCATTGCTCGTTGCCGTGACCTGAAACTAGTGGCGATTAAACCCGTGTACCAGAAAAGATAAAAAATATTCTCTACAAACGAGAATTTGAAATAATTTTGAAGAAAATTAAATTTGAAATGAAATAGGAACTAAAAATCCTATCACGGGGCTATGAGAAACGTGCGACTCGACGTTCTAATACGGCAGTACTAAAAACTTACCAACAAGCTTGTGGATGACGAAACTGGTCGGACGCCCAACCGACGAAGGATGGCGTCCCGTCTCAGGAAAACCCAAGTCCCACAGCGAAGGGGAACTCACCAGCAACGAAACTGAGCTACTGAAAGTATTGGCCAGAGGAGAGAGAGAGAGAGAGCTTTCCGAACTGTAGCAGGTCTGACTTCACAAGTGCCTGACCCAGCCCCGGTTTCAAGCCGCTGGCACACCTCCCATCAACGAAGTTCATAGCCGGCCCACGTGAACTGCCTGAATCTCACAGAACTGAAAATCGCCAGCTCTGCAGAACGTGGCTGAGGCCTGAACCACGTGCAGAGCGAAGGAAGGAGGTTGAACAAGCTAAACATAGGGAAAAGAACAAAAAAATCTCGGGCTAAAAGAAAACGCCACAATACATAGATAAAAAGAGGACAGATTATATTGAGGATGGGGGAAGAAGGGAAGGTAAAAGCCAGTATAAAAATGATAACGCATTGGGGCAGGATATCTGACCGTGACAAAAAGATCAATACTTCCTAATCCCGGGTTGTAATAAAATGACTTCTTACCTGGCCAGGCTTTTACACACACACAACCACTTTCACACCACACCACAGTTCTTGAACACGTCACTTCAAGTTTTCTTCAGCACGGGGTGATGGTGACGCCCTTGGATGACTGGCTCCGGTTTCAGGATTGGGTCTTCGTGGTCGTCTCTGGGAACTCGATGTAGAAATCTTCTTCTTTGTCTCTTTCACCCACCTCTGGGTTCAACTCAGGTTTTTTTTCTTTTACTCTTTTAGCCTAAGACCTTGCTGTCTCTTCTGTCTCCCAGACCGCGTTTCTCTTGACCCTACTCTCTCCTGCTCACTCTTCTCTCCTCTCATCTGACAAAAAAACTATGACATCATATTTCCTCCAAACGTATTTAGTAACCTGCGAAAGTCTTAACACTGAACAGTTGTGAGTCGTCTACGAATAAGTACACATGAACTTTGAAACTGAGAGGGAACGTTTCCGCAGCATTGTTATACAAGAACGGTTTTGTAAATCGCGTGAAATTGTGGAAGATGAACTACATTTTATCTGGATAAATGTTCCCTGTGTGGTGACTTGAAACTTATTTACTTCTTTTATTAACACACAGTATCATCCTCATCATCTAAAGGATTTTATTGAATATATCCAGCAACAGAACTTATGTTCAATCTTTCAGTTCCTTAGCAAGGTTAAGTTTTTTCAGCCCGGAGTAGCCAAATATGCGTATGAATGTCTAACATCTTTTGTTTTCTTTGTTTTTGGATGGATGTTTTTTGGGGGGGGGGGGGGGGGGGGGGGGGGAACTTTTCCCTACATTTTTTTTAATCCATGTCTTATTAAGTCATTTAATATTTCAGTAACTTTTTATTGTTTAGTTCAGCTTCGTCTCTTTCATTTTGTGTCGTCAATTCCTTTGACGGCTTTCACGATGTATACATGAGTCTGAGTCAGAGTATCTCAAACACACACACACACACACACACACACACACACACACACACACACACACACACACACACGAAAATATCTATTCCTTTCGCCCCTTTGCAGGTACGGATGAAGGTGAGTTAAGCAATGACATGAAAAGGGAAGGAAACAAGTCAAAATGAAACATAAATTGTTAGTCAATGCTTACATAGACCAACAATTTGCAATACTTGAGATAATCGAATATACTTCGACAATTGAAGCCTTTGTTTTCGATTAGTAGAGGGCATCATTTGACAATACTTTTAGACAGATTTTGGGGAGAGAAATATTTTTGGTAAATAAGTGTTGCGCAAATTAACATGATTATGATGAACGTTCCATGACAAAATTAAATTCATCATCTATTGCAGACATGCCACATTAATTATATAATCTTTCTTCTTTTCGAATAGCAAATCGACGATCTACTTCATTTGGGAATTTATTATTAGAACGTTTGAATTTGATAAGAGGGATAAAATAAATAATTTGATATCTGGTGAGCTGGAAATGTATTTCTCTTACTTAAAATCATATTTATAAAACTTGTAGAAAAAACCATTTACTGCTAGATTCAACGTCATGTTGCCCCTTTGTGACTAAAAGAGTGTCCTACATAATGTATTGAGAGAGAGAGAGAGAGAGAGAGAGAGAGAGAGAGAGAGAGAGAGAGAGAGAGAATTGTGATGCAGACCATGCCAAATAGTATCCTTAGTCCTAACTCGAAAACAACCCCTAACTGTATTCCGCCGTTTGGTCTCCGTATGCAGCCTCGTTCGCAGAATGCAGGTCTAGACCTAGGAGTTGTGTCTGATTTTTTCCAAGTTTCCAGATAAGCTTCCATGGACTTTTTCCACACCAGAGATTCGTTTTGACATTGCAGCTTTTCGCAAAGAATCTACCAGCTCGCTGGCATACAAGGCATTTTTCAAATACTGTTAGAACATATCCCTCGGATGCTTCTGTTTACTCTGCTGAACTTACAGCTCGGGTTCTGGCACTGAGATATAATCTCACAATCTGTGAAGATGGACTTTCTGGTTCTGTCAGATTCCCTGTCAGCTTTGGAGGCCATAGCTGGCCGTAACCTCCATCATCCCGAACTTTCTCCACTTTAAAAAAAAAACTTTTTACCAGGTTGAAAGTGGAGGGTTACAACATTGTTCTGGCTTGGGTTCCCGGTCAAGTTGGCATCGGAGGGAATGAAATGGCCTGGCCAAGAATGCCACAACAGGAATATTGTCTAATATATATATATATATATATATATATATATATATATCTATATATATATAGATGTCCCCTGGTCAGATCTGAAACCACCAAAATTAATGATTATGTCAGAGACCTCTGGCAGGAGGACTGGAATACACAGACGGATAACAAACTCTTTCAGATCCGTCCAAACCTAAAGGAGTTCCTTTCATTTACGTCTGGTGGTCGCAAAGAAGAAACAGTTCTATGCCGGCTGTACACCGGCCATTCGTATTTTACCCCAGTCATACCTTTTAAAGAGTGAACGAGCTCCGTGGTGTATTCCATGTCATGTGCTACTCACAATGAATCATGTTCTTTTAGAGTGTTGGGACTTGCATGATGTGAGACACAAACATTTTACAGCAGATTCCATGAAAACCTTGTTCCGAGACGTTCCACCTGACGCGATCTTTGAGTTCTTGAAAGAGATTAACATTTTTCATTGGATCTGAGATTTTACAGTGGCATTTTTTTTTAACAAACAAACTGTCTGATGAGGTTTTAGAAGATATATAGTAAAGAATTGTGTGCCTGAATGACTTGTGAGTTGATTTTAACGTGGTGGCAGCCCTGATATGGCCCTTTGCTGGCGGCTGGGCTATAAGCAACATTATCTTATCTTATCTTATGTAACTAGAAGTCTGGATTAATGTGTGGATCGGACGTGCTAGGTATGGACCACAAAAGTCTCTTCTCATGACTTTCCTGACCTATGTAGTTACTTTCTTTACCTATAGTCCCTTGTACTCTAACTCAGCAGACGTGAGGAAGCTTGTATTTACACGTTTACATGAAGCGATGCTTTCTTTATGTGGCTTAATCTGTAGAAATGGTTTCTTGGTATTAGATAGCAGTGCATTGGCAGTGCTGTAACCCAGGGATACCATTCTGGCCTCGTAGTAAGCTGGTTACTTACAAATTTTCTTTTTTTTTATACTTACTTTTGATTTACATTCCCTTTTGTCTTGTCACGTGTGTTTAGTCGCTGCTGCTTTTCTCTGACTGGCCAGTCCTTAACTTGAACACTTTGAGCAACTTGTCTTCCCGTGCCTGCCGCAGTTTCTGTGTAACAGTAGTCCACATGAAAAGAAATGGATTGACAGCAGAGTTGAGTGGTAACACGAACACAACTATGGCATCATGCATCTCGTCTAAAACATTAATTCCAATGGACGACAACATGCTACACATGCTCAATGAAAACCAGCTAGCGACATGAGTGACTGTTACTTTTCTCATCAGGTGAACTGAAGTAAACACCAACCTTTTGCTGGAGTCAAGGGCTATTCTGTATTTCGGCATTCTTCTGTTGACGATGATTTGACCAGCCATAGCTGTAAACAGCAATGCCGAGTTGGTCACTATAATGACAGTGAACCACCTGAACTCATGATTGGAATGATAATGATCAAACAACGCCAGACGACACAGGCCAGACTGGCCCTGAAGACCCCAGTGTGACAGTCCAGGAAGAAATGGTATCACCGATAGAATTACCCCTACGAGCCATGTTGCTAAACAACCTACAACTGTTAAAAGAAGGTTGGATCTCCTAGAATCCCCAGGAAAACACAGAATGATGAGGTGATCCAAAGTGATGAACCAGATGATGAAGACGGACACACTCAGTGGACAGGAGGAAAACAAACCCATTCAGTTTACACGTCACACTGTTGATCCATGCCTTTTCAATCTGGATGTAGTTTCCACAAAATGATTTGTTAGCTACCAGAGCAATACCAACATGGCTACCCATACATATGCCGGTAAATGGTAAATTGCCAACAATCGTGATGGCATTGGTTCTAAATTCGTTTTTCCTTGCAAATAAAGTGATGAACCAAACCAAATTCCCCATACCAGCAGAAAAGCAAAGCAACCAAAAGAAAACCTTGTGCAGTTCATTTGGTATCAGATGTTTACATGATCGAAGAACAGTGTGAACTGTTACACATTTTGTTTCATGGAATGTTTGGGACGTAGATTCTCACAACAGATCCTGTAGTTTGATGAAAACATTATGATCAAACGATGGGATCGTGACAATAAATCGAAAGGAAAGTCATCCAGAGAATTCCCCCTGACATCCAGTACAGTCAGCTCTGGCGTAGTTTTCAGACCTGTTGCTGGAAAGACCTCAATGCCGGTAAAAGAGATGTTCAAATGTTTGACATGAGGTAAGTATAGGTCTTTTGGTATATGAAGACGTGTTTTTGATGCATGTACTTGCTGAAGTGTATAGTGAATGCACTTCGAGAAAAAGTGATTTGTCATTCCCATGAGAGGGTTGTGTGCTATTTGTAGACTTCTTAGGTTCTTTACGTCAAGAAACAAGTCCATATGGAGAGTTTTTCAGATGGTTATTGGCGACATCAATGAACTGTAAGTTTGAAAGCTTCAAACCAGAAATGTTCATTGAGTAACAGTGAGGTATGCTCAGATGAATGAGATAAACATTTTCTCTGAAATCATTAACGGTCATTCCAGAACCTGTGCCTGCCATATAACGAAGCTGAGGGAAGAGACCCACTGGTACACGCTTACCACACATAAAAGCATGACCTTGACATAGACAACCTTCAGGACAAGTCCAGTCACACAGCAGTTCATCATCTTGCTGTGGGCACTGACCCAAACCATCACACAGATGATCTCCATGGACACAGACTGGGGAACCTCGACACCTAAAGAAACCAGAACATGTTGCTGTTTCACAATCCTGCTCATCTTCTCCATAACACAGTCGGAAAACCCATTGCACAGAGTATAGACAGGCAGACAGTACAGCCATTCAGATATACAACGATAATGAGTGTCAGGACAAGGCTCATCCTCATTCATCACCTTCCATGTTAGGTAACCAGTACCATCCAGGTTAATATGGAGCCGTGTCTTTCTGTCTCCATCTTTCAGCACTTCAAGTAGCTTGTATCTTCAGTGCAGTTGACCTCATCTGAGTGATCCAGGCAATCTGGAAATTCATTGCAACGTTGGTTCCAGGAGACACACTGACCAGTTGTGGCCAGAAAGCCATCACATGTGGGGTGGTCACAGAATGATTCATCACTGTTGTCTGGACAGTCCTGTCTGAAGTCACATACCAGGGTGTGATGAACTGTTGTGATTTCGTCATCACAACGAAACAGATCGTATGTAAATCGAAACATTTTCGTGTCTAAAATCATGTGGTTTGTTTGCTTATTACTCACTTTCACAAACTCAGTAAATAATGCGTTGGTCGTGTTTCGGCGATGACTTTTGGGATCGTACAATAAAAATGAATGGAGTGCATGCCCTTGAAGACATCTAGACAGAATCTGTAGTGTGTTTGTGAAGATGGACTCAGATAAATTGAAACATATGGGTGCTATTTTTGAAGACATTTTACCAAATGAGTGCACCTTTTGTTCACAAAGTACTGTAGAGGTATCAACCACATCAGGAATTTCTTTATTTAAAACAAAGTCCAAATCCAAATCTGGTAAAATTCACAAATTGATTTTCTCTTGAGGGATTATATAAAGGTTTTGTTTTCATGAAGTTGTAGATTAAAGTGTTATCAT
>JADBJO010015878.1:0-12500 GCA_016801955.1 Conus betulinus | reverse complement strand
TGATTTGATTGATCTCCTGTGCTGAGGAGGTTAAAAGATAATGGTATATAGTATAAGTACGGTGATGATGGATAGTGACATAACCCCCATGTTTTTATGAATGTTTCAAATTGAAGGGGAAACAGTCCCTGGTGTTACCTCCTAGTGGAGAGGGTGTGTGTTTGTATTTATTTGGTGTTACCTCCTTAGTGGAGAGGAGGTGTGTTTGTGTATTTTGTGTTGCCTCCCCATTGGAGAGGAGGTATGGATAAGTTAATTTGAGAATTGTATGTACTAATTATATTTGTTCTCCCGTAGGAGGAGGGGAAGGAAAAAAAACAACTTTTCAGTGTTGTGTATTTATTTAACGCGCCTGGGATGAAAGGAGTGATTGCGCGCGTTTGCAGAGTTGCTTTGGCGGGTGGTGCGTGGCATGTGTGGCACGACTCCGGGAAGCATGACAATTACACAACAGAAAGAAAGAGATGGAGAGAGAGAGAGAGAGAGAGAGAGAGAGAGGAGAGAGAGAGAGAGAGAGAGAGAGAGAGAGAGTAATACTCGACATGGATGAGAGGAGAAGGGTGGGAGGATGGAGGATTGTTGGGGCGTGGAGGGGGGTGGGGGTAGACAGACAGGCAGCAAACAGGCAGGCAGACAAATGGACAAACAAAAGACCAAAATGCACAGTAAGCCTAAACGCCGACACGTAATCAAGAATGACACTGACATTCAAGCAGCTTATTTTTCGTAATGGGAAACATCTGATCTTTCCCCTTCAGTATCTGCATCACATTTAGCCTGTTTTTCTCTTGGTGATTAAGGGCTGTCCTGCTCACGACGACATCGCTGCCGCTTTGGAGTTTCTGAGCGGTTCCTGAAATTGTCTGAGTGGGGGGCTCATACTAGAATGCAGGGTTGTTTGGCGTTTAGAAAGCGCCCGCCCGATCAGACTTTTCTCTTTGATTTTTTTTTTGTCACTGGTAGCGGGTCTTACCTTTCCCGCCGCGTGTGTCTCCCTTACCAATGATTTGTGGCAGGAGAGGTGAAGGATGGGTCGGAAATTTTGCTTCCAGAGTGGCCTGGTTGAGGAGTCTAAGAAGAACCAGAGAGAAAATATGCTACAGAAAAACAGCATTGTTGCGCTTTTCTTTGAGAGAATGACGCAACAGCACAGTTCGATGAGAAAGGGATATAGTTCTGTGATTTGTGCGCTATATAGAAAATTTTGTACGTCAGATTCATGACAGCCAGCAGAAAAACTAACAACAGTTGATTCCACTGATAACTACAGATATACAGAAGATGTGTAGTGCATGTTTCTGTGTTTCATTTCCATTGCCACATAGGCGGTACAAATCCCACGCCAGTCACTTCAGTTCACTCATACCAAACCATACCCAATGGTGTTCCTTCACAGCTACAGTGCCACCAGTCCACAAGAAGTAATCTTTATGGAGTCGGCATGATACCACCTGGCATAGGAGACTGCACCGCTGCAGAATACTTATACATCATCTATGCCTACATGCATACATACATACACACATGCATGCATACATGCATATATACATACATGCATACAAATGTGACCAAGCGGTCGGTTCTATGAGCTAAACAGCTCCCAGTCAATCAGCCTCCCCTTGTCTGAACACACTCAAGAATGAATTGCAAATACTTTTCTTCTTGTGGAATGTGATACAGGGCAAGAGCTCGTTAAAACTGATACTCCTTCAGTGGCGACGAGCTGTGAGCACTTTCAAACAACCCACATTCACACGACAAAACGTTTACACAAACAACGGACAAACAAAACTGACAGAACTAAACAACAAACAGAACTGAGGAAAAAACCCACCATGCCGCCTGTAGATCCTACACAAGCAGACAAAACAGCATATATATATATATATATATATATATATATAAAATTATTATGCAAACACTCCTCTTCTAAGTGTCTACTATTATACCAACAACCTAATAAATGACTTCAAGTAATCCTTAAACTCAGATTGTCCACTCTTAAGTCAGGAACAACTGATGAGAAACTTCAATACAAGTCATTACTGCAATCAGAATATTTGTTCAAGTCAAGAACTGATGAATGACTTCACAAAGCAATGCTTTCACTCAGATTGGCCACCCTTTACATCATGGACATCTGATAAACTTTAAATAATTATTACTCCAATCAGAATATCTGCTCTTTACGTCAAGGATACCTGATGAGCAACTTTTAACAGAAAAATCCTTTCACTCAAAATATCCACCCTCACATCATAAACATCAAAATAAGAACTTCAAATGAAACAATCATAACTTTCAATATCAATAAATAACAAAACCGCCACAATCAACCCCAGCACATTCACTATTCCACACAATAATATATATATATATATATATATATATATATATATATATATATATATATATATATAAACCATTCCACATAATACATATAAAAACATTCTAAACAATCATACACACAAACCACTCCCCACAATCATACACATAAAACCATTCCACCAACAAGCATACACAATCACTCAAATCACGCAAATAAAAACATTCCACACAGCAAGCATACATAAACAATCCTCACATAATCATACAAATTAAAACATTCCACACAGCAAGCATACATAAACCACTCCTTACAACAATCATACAATCAAATCATTCTACATAACAAGCATACAAAACATTCCACACACAACAATATTTTAAATCTTTCCACACAACAATTGTACGCATACATAATCATACAATAATAACTTTGAATATTGTATTGTTCCCTGCATCACTTGGGAACAATGTGGCTCAGGACCATTGCAATAAAACAATTTAAGCACTGATCATTAAACCACATCATATCAAAAACAGGGCTAAATTAAATCTATTACTACACAAATTGAATAAACAAAACTCATTACCTTTGTGTTTATCTAATCCAGTCTGTCCATGTGGGGTACCTGTGTGACTGTGGCCCAACAAAACAGCAACTTGGAAACAGAATGATTCTCCAACATTCAAGTCCCTTAATACAGACCAATGTTCACCACACTGGTGGGTGCCTGTGTGATTGCAGCCCGAGCAGTACAGAACTGAACAATCCTTGCACATGTAAAGTCCCCTTAAAGGCAATCGCATTGCACAGCTGGTCTTTTCATCTCAAAGGTAAAGATGGGTTGTCTGTGTGACTACAGAACAGCAACATAGAAACAGCAATCCTTGGCACATGCAAAGTCCCCTTAAAGGCAATCACATTGCACAACTGGTCTTTTCATCTCAAAGGTGAAGATGGGGTTGTCTGTGTGACTACAGAACAGCAACATAGAAACAACAGTCCTCGCACATGCAAAATCCACTTAAAGGCAATCACAATGCACGAGCGATATGTTCATCTCAATGGTGAAAATGGGCGTGTCCATGTAACCACGGCCCAGCAGAAACAGCAACATAGAGTAATCGATCCTTGTACATGCAAAGACCCCCTTAAGGTAATCACAATGCACGACTGATCTGTTCCCTTCACAGCAAATCTTCTCCCGCCCTCACCTACTTTCGTTCTATTTTGTTTCTACCGCTCTATCCTGATATTCCACTCATATCTATCTCATATCCCTAAATCTATTTAATAAAACTATTACTACTTCTGATGCTAATACTGTCCTACCAATATATTTCCTTTCAAATTCAGAACATTATAAAACCAACAAAACCCTTACAATTTCAAACATACTCATGCAAATCGTAGCTTGGGTTCTTCCGTTCAACATTTTCTACCAGCTACGACTATACGCAAAACACAGTGCCAAACATTTTTTGCTGACCAAGTTATGCGCACGACATAGTGCCAACTTGAGAACAGTGTTATATACACGACGAATTATATACACAGCGACGCACAAAATCGACAGTGAGAGAACGAAAAGAAAGGGAGGTGTTTCCTCCCTTCTGCCACACATACATACATACGTACATACATATCAATTACTTTAATGCATCAACTTGTCAAATCAACTTGTAACTATGCACAGTAGTCCAGACTGCAGGCGCATCGATAAAAGTTATCTTTCACATTTCTCTGTCTGTCTGTCTGTCTGTCTGTCTGTCTGTCTCTCTCTCTCTCTCTCTCTCTCTCTCTCTCTCTCTCTCTCTCTCTTTCCCCTCTTTCTCTCTATGTCCCCACGTCCCTTCTTTCTCTCTCTGGGTAGCTCCAATTCTTTGACTGTCAGTGCTTTAGACAGCTTTATATATCTAACACTATTCAAAGCACAGTTTGAAAGTCAACATCTGTCAGTTTCAAGGCTGGTTCATGAGGTGATTCCGCCTTGACCAATTACGCCCTGAAACCGCTCATTTATGAACCATGCCTAGTGAACCTATTACTAGAACAACCACTTTCGTGCTAAATCCGGCATCACTAAGAGCATAGCAAAGAGGCAAGTACTTTTGAAATTTGCTCTCTCATAGCATGTTTGTATGAAACGTGTCAAATGGGTTTTTTAGAAACCTTCGATGACGAATGCCACCGAGTTTCGATGGTCGATGAAGCATAAATCAGTTTCAGCCTTGGTTGATCTTTAACACAGTTTATAGAGACAGGCCTATTTTGAAAAAGCATCCACAAAATCCGCCACAATGCATTTCTGTAGCTCCTTTCTGATGATTTCGACGTTAGTGGTCCGCCGAATAGACAGACTACTTCATTCATCTAGGGGATGGGGGAGATGATTTGCGCATCCACAGGTGGCTGATCAAGCAGATGAGTGCACAGAATTGGCAGTGACATCTTGGACCGGCAATGTGGAGAGCTGCCTTGATTGTTGGCGCAGGCTTTCCTTGTCTGTCTCTGTTGTCGCGCTGCTGCAGCCTCCTCCTTTCTTCACATGAATTGGCACCTTTGTGGATAGAGTAGCGCCATCTAGCTCGATCCTTAGCAGTTTGTTCACATGTGTCAGGGTTGATGTTAAACGCTTTCGAGGATGTTTTGAGAGTGCCTTTGAAGCGTTTTTCTTACCTCCATGGGAAACGCTTTCTTATTGCAGTTAACTATAGAAGAGTCTCTTGGGTAGCCGGTGGTCTGGCACGCGAGCTACATGACTTGCCCATCGAAAACTGAGACAGAATCAAGATGGCATGGATGCTGGCAGAAAATGCTGGTTGAGCACCTTTGCGTCTTGGATTTTGTCCTGCCATTTTATGTTTAACAATCTTATGAGGCTTATTGGTTCATCAACTTCACATAATTTGCAGAGCGCGGGAACATCGCCAGGTGAGGCAGAGCACACCAGACACAGGACGGGAAAACCATTGTCGCTTTTAGAATTGACTTATTAGGTGCATACTACTAATGTGTTAGGCAACAAGGAATATCAGGTCAGCCATATCTTTTCTCCTTTTGCTCTTTGTTTAGAAAAAAAAAGATAATTGGATTGTTGAAAAGTCCTTCCAGAGGCTTTAATTGAACATTAGGCTACTGTAATTGCCGCTTTCAGTTTTGACACCGACTGGTTATTTTCAGTCTCGGCGCGATATACCTACAGGCCTTTCAGTGCCAGCCATGTCCAGTTCGGACCCTGAGAATGGTTCCCCACATGGAGGCAGGTCTCTGTTTGCTGATTCTCAAGATGATATGTAATGTAATGTAATGGTAATGTAATGTAATGCAAGAGGATATTTATAGAGCGCTGTACCTCGCAAGAGCCCAAAGCGCATATTACAGGTACATGATAAAACACAATTCTAACTCAAAGCACGCCAGAATTTTGCTATCAAAATTGTGTTTCCACCTGCTGTCTTAAGCATGGTGCATAGTGAGATTTCCGTTTGTGTTCTCTTCCCTTTTCTCACATTGTCCCTACATGCAGACACACATCCAGACAGAGAGGTTGTAACACACAAAATCACGTGTATTTATTTTAGTTTAAAATCATCCAGGTCATCGTGGATTCACAAGTACATTTCTTTTCAGAGCCGGTTCTAAAACAGTGCAGCACAAACATCTGTTTTAGGAAACACTATTTCCCTGATCCTCACATCCTCATGGACCTGCTAAACAGATTCTTTCCTGGTTTGGGGCCCAGAAAGCCACACAATCTTTGAAATCTCCTCAAACTCACGATGTTTATACAAACATGTTCTTGTGTTCATCCCACTACACAAAGATTCTGGGCTCTTTTCACACACACACACACACACACACACACACACACACACACACACACACACACACACACACACACACAAACACACAAAGAAACCAACCTAAAAAACCCTTACAACCCATAGTGCATGTGGAGAGAGAAATCTGCAAAAAACTTCTTCTTAACATCTATTTAGAAAGCATTATTTTCTGTATATCATAATCGTCATTTTCTTCTTTTTAATCTCTTTCAAAATATATTATCTGAGGGGTTGAAAAGCCCATTATAGACCAGTCACATTTTTTTTTTTTTATTCAGTATCACCTCGTGTGTAATTGTCTCCAAAAAGCTATGGGACAGAGACCCTTGCTAATGCCTTCACATACGATGCCATTGACCTGTCTGTCCTCCCGTTTCAACTGACCGTTCCAACAGTTACTTATTCACAATGATGAATGCATGCAATCTGCACAGTTTCCATGATTAGGTGGGCTGAAGCTCAAAAGGGTAAAGGGAGACTTTTAATTTCCTTTCTATTGAATACCATGCGTGTTTGATCTATGTTTTTCTATCAACATGTTTTTCCGTTATCAACATACTGTCTTCACACACACTAACACACATCAAACGAGCGGGGACGGGGGCACAGCTCTTTACTGGACGCGAAATCCTCTGAAAAAAGGGCAAGCAAACTAGGCAGAGTGTTCAGAGCCAGAACTACCATTGCATGGGTGGGCATTGAATCCCCTTGACTTCCGCTTGTGGTCAAGGTGCCTGAGACTGTTTTGAGTGTGTGTGAGAGTAAAGATCACCCAGAAGGGTGGCTGTCGCCAAATGACGAGAAGTCCAATAAACATAAAGGCGCCTGGTCGGTTTCTAGAGTCTTGCAGGTCTATCAAGTGCAATGAGATAAGTGCATCGTAGAAAATATGGCCCCAGTTACCCCACATGCAGGCTGCTCTGGCTAGACCAGATCGCCTGCTAAGGAATTTGGAGGGGGGCGCCTCAATAATCATTCGTTGAAAACTGAATTGGGGGGAGTCACAGTAAGCAGGTATCTACAAGGAATGGACCACCTTGGGTCGTAGAGTAGCGCATCAGACATTTTGGGTATGATGGAGATGAAGGCAGGAATTCTGTTTCCATCTCATCTCTGATAAAGCTGGGCGTGATGCAGGTTGAGATGGACAAGAAGACAATTTCCCCTTACCTTAAGAATACTGACGAAATGGATCCGACATTAATAGGACAGTATGCTGCTGCCTCAGCCCTAAGGACCCCCAAAGGATCAGCCCTGTGACGTCTTCGATCCCTTGACGGCTTTACTGAATGGTTGAGCCCGTTGCCTGTGCACTCTAAGTGGCTTCTCTAGTTTACGGGATGTCTGAGAGTTTTGTTCAAATAGCTAGGTGAGCTGACTCGAAAGGGCAGGTGTTCTCCCAGAAGGACTGTGGCACCAAGAGTTAAAGCCACAGGGAGCTAGATCATCATGTCTACAAGGAGATACGGTTTGAGCGTTAATCAGTAACAAGGTAGCAGGTGTGTGTGCTTCTGTCTTTTATGGGGGCTCCCTTCCTCAGTGCGTCCACTGTCTTAAGCTTCAATTATAAAGTTGGAGGGGGTTGATGGTGGCAATGACGTATAGATGTGTTACAAACAAGCTCGATGGAAGTGCACCTCACTTGGAGTGTTTGCTGACAGTCAGGTAAACAAGAAGACGAACTCCAGTAATACAACACCTGAATGTGTCCTGGACAGGACCGGTAGTATGGCCTACGGTTCATAGGAGACAGCTACTGTGATGGGACAGCCATACATGGTGACAAACAAAAAACACACTGAAGACTGCTTTGACAGATTTACTGCTAGTAACCCAGGAAGCTGAATTAGTTCCATTGAGGGGCTTGGCAAGAATCTGAAGACCAAAGCCAGTGTCTGGACTGACCCAGTAGGGTCGAGAGGGGTTTGTGAATGTGAAAACGCTTGAAGATATAAACGAACAAAGCTTTCTTCAATAAAGAAAAGGAAACTGAAAGCCTTCTTTACCCGCCGTACCATAGCACACCTAGTCATGGAAACATTACAGCGTGCATGCTTTGAGTGTGGTCAGTAGAAAACCAAGCTCGTGGAGAGCGTGGCAGCAGAGAGTCCTCAGAAAGAGAAGCCCCCTTCAAACAAGTGTTTCGCGCCTTATCTCCTGACAGCTCTAGCGGAAGGTTGGGCCACACCCGGTTTCATGACTCCGGATGTCCCTATGCTGCCCCTTTTTCCCATCTTTGGGACGAGTCATGGCTGGGATTCGAACCCATGACCTTCTGGACATGCTCATTTCCGCATAATGACTCGCACACTAACCACTAAGCCACTGGGACACCTGATATTTTGTAAGGAAAGTTAAGCCTTGTGAAGTTCACTTTTGTTCCTCCTTGACCAGATCCAGCTTGAAACTCTCTCTGCCGCTTCTGCCATTGCTATCAGGCTCTGTTCTTTTTTTCCCTCCCTGCAACTGAGAGCTGTTTCATGAGGCTGTATGCAGACGTTGCTACAAACCCCCTAGCTCCAATTTCTGCGTGAGGACTTTGACCTGATAGCCTTCTCTCCTCGGCTGTTTGCCAGATCAGCATACTTTTCAGTCTTGTAGATTTCAGCTGCCTCCATTCTGTTCTCATCTGGCACCGTGAGCTCGATCAAGATCAGCTGCTTTGGTTGACTGAGAGTGGACTACTATGTCTGGTCTTATTCCACTCTTGCTGATGATCTCTGGGTGACTCTTCCACTCTGGGAGGTCTGCATTGCAGTGAACGAATAACACAAGGTGACTAATTAATCACCTGTAGGATGGTCAGTTGAATTAGAGATTTCGATATGATCGAAGGCGTCGTGTGTGGGATGTAAACAAAGACACATGCCAAGTGGTGTTTTTTGTTTTGTTTTGTTTTTTTGGTATTTATTTTTTGTTAATGGCACACGGGGTGTTCCTAAAATATAAAAACAAAGACCCCGATGTCTACTGACAAGCGTAACAGAACTCCAGGCCACATAAACAAGAGATTACAAGAGAAAAACGGAAGATTAATATCTCAACAGAAAATTATATTCCTATTTTTTTCTTTTGAGAAACTTTCTCCTAAGACAGACAAGGGATGTAAAGTTTTCATTTTTAGTGATAGAGGCACAGGAACACTTTGTATATTGTTAATCGACGTGAGGTTTGCGGATATTGTAAAACATTTGTGGCCTGCTGAGGCCAAAATCGTTCAAAGGAGTTAAAAGTATCAACTGGTAGAATTGCCAGATAACAGTTTTACACACGACACTTTGAGATTCAAATCCCCAGTGGAAGACTGTGGCAAGTGGCCAACATACTGGAAATACAGAGGCGATTGTTGCTTTTTTATGAAGTTACCTGTTTGATCAACAAACGAGTGGACAGGATTGTCATTTGAGACACAAGTCGACCAATGATGTGACAGTGGAAATTCGGTGAAGCTGGCTGTGCCTCACTCATGACCTATGTTGCCTGTTTGCAAGCCGTTCTATTCAAACCTGAAAGTCTTTGTGCAATGACAGCACAGACGTCTCAGCAGGATAGGTACATGTGCAGGTTCTTGGAGTCGTGACCTTTAGTGATTCCTTGAAACCTCAGGACGGGTGTACCGTGGTCACTCCACCACTGTTTCAGCGGTGTTACGGGAGCAATTTGCAGAGCCTGCGGTCCTCTATGCAGAAGGTAGCCCCAACCCATTGGTAACAGATTCTTGATGAGTTCACACATGATGGGGTAAGTCGGTAGCTATGTCAGAACCTGAAGGTTGGACATTGTAATTTGTCATAGGATGTTTTCACATCTTACACAGAAACAACACTGGGTGGACTTGTTTGTCCGCTAGATATGTCGTCGGTAGGCGTTCCAGATCTTGCAGCAATGCAGCTGAGAATTCACAACCATTTGCTCTGTACCTTGTAGTCTAGGGTAACCCAGTCTGTGGGCATGGGATTTCCCCCACGGTTTTTATTTAAAACGGAGTGCCAGAGGTGGTGATGGTGCTGTGGCAATCCGGTACACATGGAATCTCCACGAGATGCTGCTTTCTTTCAAAAGTGCTGTCAGGTTAGCCAGACTTATCCAGTCATGCTGTCTGTGTTGATGACAGCAGATGGCTATGAGGCATGCCAACAAACGTAAAGCATGGTCTCGTGCTGCGACGAGAGCCAGTGGGTAAGGACAAAACGCTGTGGGAGAGCACATAGCACAGCCAGTGCACAGGTCTTCTACACAAAAAAAAAAAAATTACTTAATGCAGAATGTTGGAGACACTGAATGTGACCAGAGGATGTTTGCAGCAGAAACAAGCTTGATGATGTCAAACGCTGCTGATGTCAAGAATACTGCTAACTGGGGATCGGACCCTTCAAGTATGAAGTCAGCCAGAAGGGAGAAGCTCGCCATTCCTGGGTGATTCAGTTTTGCAGGGCAGACATGAACTACTCCTGCTGGCTCCACACCTTAGCAAGCATCCAGGACAACTGGGCGGGGGAAAGAATGAATGGCTCTGTCTGCACAATGAGAGACGCGACCTCCATGCCAGCATCCTCTTCCACGATGCCCAGCAACAACGTGTAAAAAAAAAAAACCCAAACAACAAAAAAACAAAACAAAATCCAGAAACAAAACGCTTATTGATCTCTCATCGCCCCAAAGTAGTGGTAATCTGTTGGACGTGATATGTCTGTGACAGAGACAGACGTGGAGTACATACCATTTACTGAAGGATGGGGCTAAATGGTTGTCTGATGTCATCGCCCCCTCATGCAGGTCGCAGTAGCCTACATGCAACCGTATGACCTATCATTGTCAGGTTCGCAGTAAGCTGCCCACCAAATAGACCCTGTCTTTTAAATCACATCACTGGTGTTATGTGGTTCGACTACTGTTTTATATCCGGTGCTGTATGTGCTTGTGTGTGGTGTGTGTGTGTGTGTGTGTGTGTGTGTGTGTGTGTGTGTGTGTGTGTGTGTGTGTGTGTGTGTTGTGTGTTGGCGTGCGTGTGCATCTGTGTGGGTGTGTGTGTGGTGTGTTGTGTGTGTGTGGTGTGTGTGTGTGTGTTTTTTGTGTGTGTGTGTTTGTGTGTGTGTGTTGTGTTGTGTGTGTGTGTGTGTGTGTGGCGCGTGCGTGCGTGCGTGTGTGGTGTGGGTGTGCGAGTATGCGTGCGCGCGGTGCATATGCTTGTGCGCGCCCAATGGATTCGTGTGTACAAGAACCATAAGCGCTGAAGCGTTTGACGTGTGTTTTGCGTGTAAGCTGATGTAATCACATACGAATATGAAATATTGCTCATTTTCTTTTTTCTTCAAACCATAAGACACAGATAAACCAAAAGGGTAATCAATCGCCATGGAAATCAGTCCATGAAATGGCTTACAGCCATATAAGCACGCCAGGGGTGAGAAACTCTTAAATTGATGTGGTAATGTTTATCGGCTATGCAGTTATAGTTGCTGCTGTTACGCTTATCTCAAAATCTACATTAAACAGCATTCTCCTGGAAAGGTTTGAGCAGAGGAGCAACTGAACCTGAGAACGTGATCCCAACCCACCTCCCACCCACCACCCCACCCCACCCCCGCCACCCGCCCCGTCCCAGCTTTTTTCTGCCTGTCTGTATGTCTGTCTGTAAATATCATCTATCTGTGTGGTGTTGTGTGTGTGTGTGTGTGTGTGTGTGTGTGTGTGTGTGTGTGTGTGTAGTGTGTGTGTGTGCCTCTTAGGAAACGTATAAAGATTGATAGAATAAAACAGTGTGTTCACAACTAGACTTTTACAGTTTAACGAAAACACGTCACAGAACGTTACTCGTTGTGTAAGTTCACCCGTGGATTTCACAGTGACAATGCAGATGTCCAGGGATGGGCAATGACTTCTGTATGAAACTGGGAGGTAAGCTGAGTTGTCCGACCCATGAATATAACTTGACCCACGCGTTTAGTGTCATGTCCAATGCAGAGGGATACAACGAATATTATTTGACTGGCGTTTTCTCTTATAATATGTCACTGCCGTCCCATGTATAGACAATGTGCAATTTGTGAGGACAAAACCGTTCTTTACCATGCTTTATTTCGATCGAATATTTTTATATATCCTGGGAAAAGAAGATGCTTTATGGTTTGGATAGGGTCTCGGAAATATGTAAAACATGCATCGATGTTCAAGGATATTTCTGTAGCAGATGTTAGCTTCCCCCAACAGGTGTAATGTGTACATCACAATGAACTAATGAATGTGTCAGGAACACTTCTCATTTAAAGATTAATTCTTTGACCCACCACCCTGCGTGAAACAACCATCTGTGACAATCTGCCGTGATG
>JADBJO010015877.1:7500-31979 GCA_016801955.1 Conus betulinus | reverse complement strand
GTACACGAATTTGGGTTTGTTCACCCGTCATGACCCGCGCCGGCTAAGAACCGCGACGGGCATTTTATCTTACAGTATCTTAACTATCTTAAAAAAAAAAAAAAACCCGCAACCACAACCAACGAAAACTTGGAACGATCGCATCAAATGCAAAACTTTGGATCAGAATGCCAACACGCTCTATGTGGTTTTTTTTTTTTTTTTTTTTTTTTTTTTTTTTGTTTTTTGTAAAGAAAAATCCAACCGACTACAAGTTCAAACACTAAACAGACAAGTGAACAGGTGCGGCTTCCTTCCATTCACAAACAAACAATAAAAAACACACACGGCAGACATGAATTCGCAGACATCAGGAAGATATTAATGTTTTCGTGAATTTGTATTTTTATTGTTTTTGTAAAGAATCCCACAACTACTGAAATCCCCCCCCTTTTTTGTCCCTTTTTTTTGTCGTTTTGAAATTGTGTGTGAAATGAGCATAAAATTTGCAAATCGAGTTTGTATTTTGGGACATTTTGAAACTCAGGGAGACTTTGGCCCGTGTGGAAAGCCCGGTTTTTTTTTTTTGTTTTTTTTAACTTTTATCTTTTTCCCAACGTCCCACTCCGTAATAGCCCTAATGAAGATGACGTTGTCCTATGAAGCCGATATCCTGAAGTTCGACATAAGTTCGAACGTGTATTAATTTCACCCACTTCCTCGCCGTATATATTGCTACATTGATAGCTGAAACTCCTCGTAGAGTCCTTCTGGACCGTCGGCAGTCTTAATTTTTCCTAGAAGCAACGTGAAACTTCTTCTTAAGATACTGTCCTGCTCAGCACTTTGGAGTCACTGTCTTCAGCGAAGCTGTTTCTATCTCTAATCTCTGGTCTTTTTGTCTCTTTTCCTGAAACAGGTTTTAAAATGGTCGACATATTGTTTGGCTGCTGGGGTTCTCTCTTCAAAATCTTGTAAACCGTGTCCCAAAAAGTTCTTTTGACTTTTATTTCCCCTTGCCCATTGACATGACTGATTCCTGCGACTACGTGTGTGTGTGTGTGGTGTGTGTGTGTGTGTGTGTGTGTGTGTGTGTTGTGTGTGTGTGAAATGAAAGTTAAGTCAAAATTTTATTTATTTCAAGATTGAACATTGAATAAGCATTAAAAACTACTTTTTTTTTTTTTTTTTTTTTGTTTTTTTTTTTTTTTTTTACAATCAAGCCATCATAACAAAACCAAGAAACTTGAATAATAAAATAATGAAAATGTGTGTGGTGTGGTGTGTGTGTGTGTGTGTTGTGTGTGTGTGTGTGTGTGTGTGTGTGTGTTGTGTGTGTGTTACGCGCGTTCGCGCGTGCGTGCATGGTGTGTGTCAACATGCACCCTTGTTTGTAGGTGCATGCTACGCTTTGCATTTCCGTTTTCTTATTGGTTTCGTTTATGCTTTCTTTAACCTTTCCTGTATTTGTAAGCGCTTAGGGCTTATGATTGAAGATTAAGCGCCATAAATTGTTATTATCATTATTATTATTGATTATTATTATGCATTATTATTATAGTGAAAACCATTAGGAGGCTGTTTTCAGTGTTACCTGTCTATCAAATTCTTGAAGAACTCTGATTTTGTCTTTTTTCTAACAAGATGACGTACTCTGTTTCTCTGCTATTTGCATTCCTAAGTGCCATTTGAATACGATGTTAGTCAGCATTATAAGTTGAGTCTATTTCTCTCTCCTCTCTCTCTCGCTCTCCCTCTCTCTCTCTCTCTCTCATCTCTCTCCTCTCTCTCTCCCTCTTCAACTCCCTCATCTCTCTCTCTCCCTCCTCTCCCTCTCTCCTCTCCCTCTCCTCTCTCCTCTCTCCTCTCCTCTCTCTCCAATCAGCCTCCTCTCGCTCCGGCCTCCTCGTCACCTCTCTCCTCTCTCTCACCTCTCTCTCTCTGGAAGTGGGTCCTACTGCGCCAAGACTATGAGAAAGACATGGTACCACAGACATAATACGTCACATTTCGAATTATGTATCAAGTACAACACACAAAATAGTTTTTATTTTAAAAAAATCTCTGAAAGAAATGTATTTCTCTTTGAATTCGAACAGTAGTAACATTGCCGTTTGTACGGCCTTTGTTCTCCTTCTCATCCTTTTCTGGAAGTTTACAATGCAAGTTACACATAAACACCTTCGCATTGAACACCATGTCCTTGTTGTTTGTGTAGATATGGGTTTGTTAACGTGGAAGAAAGCATCGTAATCCTGATTGTTTTAAAGATGCATTGATGCAAGTAAAAAAAAAAACAAATAACAAAAAAAAGCACCGTTGGTGGCATTTTATATGTAGGGGTCATTTTAAAACCGGATCAATATTAAGATCACCAAGAAGAATGGCATTCAAAAACAGGTAACCCCCCCCCCAAAAGAATGGTTATTTTAGATCCCAGGTAGGGTGCCCGTTTTAACGACCGATCTATATATAATGACAGAGAAGAAGGCCGAAGAATGAACCATTTTTGCAGGAGAAAAAGCTTTCTTTTTTTTTTTTCGTTTTGAGAGAGAGAGAGAGAGAGAGTAGCTGAGAGAGAGAGCGAGAGAGAGAGAGAGGAGAGAGAGAGATTGAGAGAGATTTAACAACAAAACAAATCTTGTCTCGGTGTTCTTTTCGAGTTCCTCAAATGCTTTTGTCTTGAATATCTGCTATGTTTGCGCTCCAGTCTGTCTTATTAGATTCTAATCCTTCTTATCAACACACACACAACACATGATGCACACACACACACGCACACCACACACCACACACACACACACACACACACACACACACACACACACACACATACTCACACACATACACACACACACACACACACACACACACACACACACACACACACACACAGAGGCGCGCGCGCGCGCGCGCGCACACACACACACACACACCACACACACACAACACACACACACACACACACACACACAACACACACACAGGCAAGCCACGCACACACACACACACACACACACCACACACCACACACACACACACACACACACACACACACCACACACACACACACACACACACACACACCACACACACACACACACGAAAATTTTGAAGACCACAAACAGCCAAAACAAATGTTACCCAGATAAGGAACAAGAGCATTGATCCTGTGTCTTTCGGTGCGTCGGCATTAAATATCAGACAGAAAGAAAGAAAGAAAGAAAGAAAGAAAGACCAAAAGATAAACAAAATAAAGAAAGACCGACCGACAGACAGACAGACAGGAAGAAAGAAGGAAAGAAAGAAAGATGCCAACACAAAAAGGCTGTTTTTTTTTTGTACACTTCCATGCTCATTTTTCTGCATAAACAATATACGCATTTCCGCTTCTAGCACTGAGTTCGCCTCGTGCTCTCCATTAAAATATCTAATGTTGCCATCAGTCTCTGGTCTGGTTGCAGCATCCCTCAGCCAAGATGGAAAGGATGAATAATAAAAAAAAAAAACAGAAAAATAAGAAAGGGATTAAGAAAGAAAAGAAAAAGAGAAAGAACAGCTTGGGGATTGAGATGGAAGAAAAGAAAGACACTGAAGGATACAAACAAACAAAGAAACAAAATACAAACAAAAAAGAAAACAAGCAAGCCAGCAAACAAACAAACGAACAAAGAAGTAAAAACAAGAAAGAGAATTGGAGAAGTGCTGATAAAAAAGAAAGACAAACAAGGAAAGGGAAAGGGGGGGGGGGGGGGGGCGGGGGCGAGAAAAGGGAAGATAGACAGACAGACAGACGGACAGACAGAGAGACAGAGAGACAGACAGACAGAAAGACAGACAGACAGATAGGTAAATAGCCAGACAATGAAAAAAAATCCAGACAAAATCGAAGTCAAAACGCAACAAAGGAAAGAAAGAAACACAAACAAATGAAGTTAATAGAAAAAAAAAACAAACAAACAAACAAGAACAACAAGAACAAGAACAAGAACAACAACAACAACAACAACAACATTTGCATACAGATTGAATACACATTGAATACACACATGCAAGAAGGCTTGGAAGTCCGTGCCTCTTTGGCGCTTTTCTCCACTCGTCTCTCATCTGTGTTGATTGCTGTCAGTGTGTGGAAGCATTCTGTGTTGAAGTCTCTCTCTCTCTCAATCATTTTATCTGCTTTTGTATGTTTCTTTTTTCCCCACCCCCCCCCCCCCCCCCCCCCCCCCCCCCCCCCCACCCACACCCCCCCCCCCACCCACACTTTCACACACTCAACACACCCTCCCTCTTCTCTCCTCACAGGCCTCCTCCTTCTGTCCACCTCCCTCCCTGTCCGTCTGTCTGTCTACAATCTCTGTCTTCTTGTCTGCCTTACCCTTCCCATTCTCCCTACTTCGTTGCTCTCTCTCTCTCTCTTTCTCCTCTCTCTCTCTCACACACACACACACACACACACCACACACATCACACACACACACACACACACACACACACACACACACACACACCCACACACACACACACCACACACACACACACGCGCTTATAAAGCGCTTTTGGCGGTCAGGAGACAATTCACGATAGTCAGAGGGCGAGCTCATTTCAGCCGGTACGGTTGGTTTGATTCTGTGCCAACCCCAGTAACTGCCTTACTCTCCTAGCTGACCAGCACCGCAATTTCAACTTTAGGAACGAGGGAACAGCATATAAGAATGAAATAAGAGGGGAAGAAGTGAAGGAAGAAATGACACGAAACGAACAATGAACAAATGGAGCTATTCTGGTCTTCGTTTCCATCGGAAACGAAAGAAAGAAAGAAAGAAAGAAAGAAAGAAAGAAAGACAGACAACAGACAGACAGACAGACAGAAAGAAAGAAAGAAAGAAAAAAGAAGGAAAGAAAGAAAGAAAGAAAGAAAGAAGGAAGATGAAGTGACAAGTCTCCCTGCCTGTACCGCAGTCAGATTTCAACTTCAGAAAGATGCAAAAGGAAAACCAGAAGGAGAAGAAAGAGTCGTTCTGAGGGCATAATATTTGTATCCGCGAGCAGGGATTATAAGCTGAGTGAAAAAAGATTGGATTCCCTCCCTTCCCTTCCTCATTCCCATCTTTTTCTCCACCGCCCTGCCTGCCCCCCCCCCCCCCCCCCCCCCCCCCCCGCCCCCCACACTCCCTCCTCTATTCCCTCAACCTCCCGCAAATTTAGTTTTGTTTTTCCTCATTCATTTGTTTGTTGCCGTTGTGTATGTAAATCATTTACAAAGTGAATTGTGCGCTGCATGAATAGTTGGTGAAAATGTGATCATCAACAAAAAAAAAAAAAAAAAAAAAAAAAATTAAATAAAAGAAAAAAAAAGAGAAAGAAACAAGCCATGAGAAAGACAGATGTTATCGGCACCAGGTGATAAGAATTTATTTTCAGCCTTGCAAAGTGGAATTATTTATATAATAAAAAATCAGAATCTCCTACCGTACATAGCTCAACCCTGGAATAATACAACACGTTTACCCTCTGGATGTAGCGACAAAGATTTTTGTTAATGAAGGAAATAATAATACAACGAAACAAATATTAATTTCAGTGTAGAATGTAATGAATGCAGAAAACTCACTCTTCACCTTTTCTTTTCTTTTTTTTTCTTTTTTTTTTTTCTTTTTTTCTTTTCCTTTTTTTCTTTTTTTTTTTTTGCTTTGTATGTTTGAAAATGCTTTTAACCCGATACTAACGTTTAAGGGCTTTATTGGCAAAAACGATTCAAAAGACAAGGACAACTTAAGTATTAGCTGAAATGTATCTTATCAATATTTTAGGTAGTCTTATGTCAGAAGTCGTGTCAAAAGACGTCTTAAATATTGCCTGTTTACATCGTCAATATACAAATAGCATGTTGTTGTAATTAATGTACTATCGAGTTCATATATTGAACCATTTTCCTTTGTAATCAATGTTTTAGCGTATTCAATATTTCATTTTGCATCTTACACTTAACTCATTAATTAACAATCGGATGAGTTCAAGTGAATTCATCCTGTATTCATACAAAACGAATCTTCCGAGTAATATAGAAAGGTCAAACAGTTTATCACTTTTTTCTGTTCCTAACAAAATTGACTCCATATTCCATTTCGATCTCAAAACTGTATGTACATTTTTCTTGTGAAGACGAGAGAGTATAGTGCTGTCCTTTTTGTGTCCACACAGTTACACAAGTCATTATCTGCAAAGCCCACATTGTTTAGAATTACGTTAGTCGCTTGTGTTATGTAGCAAATCTCATCTGGAAGCAGTTCGTTTTATTTTGTCCTTAATTTTGTGGACATTTTTCATAACCTCGTCCGTGTCAATTGTTGTGTTTATTTTATTTCCCAATCTTAGACAAGATTTAATACCGGAATCTTTTTCCCATAAGAAGTTCATAGAGCGCTTAAATCCTTCGCTAACTCTGAGTAAAGAAGGTTTAGCATTAATTTTGTTTATGGCTTTCATTATTTTCAATTCTTATGCCACTTTTCATTATGTAAAACTGAACGGAGTTAGAGCAACTCGCATTGAAACACACGCACACACACACACACACACACACACACACACACACACACATACATTAAGGCTTCATACATTAAGACTTCGCAGTGTTCATCAGATAGATCCTTAGCATTAGAGACACAATATTCAGCCCATTAAACAAAAACAAAACAAAACAAAAATAGGAGCTTTTGTGAACTGTTCACTAAAGAATAGGCGTTAAGCTGATGGGTCTTACTTTTCGTCACTTCTACCGTGTTGAGAAGGTTAGAGTATGCGCTGTAGACATCCTCCAAAATGGATTTTAAGTACTTACGTGAACTTATTTTGGCCCATAGTTATTCATGAACTCTTATGGTATAATACTTTTCCATCGTGGATTTTGAAAGTTCAGTTTTTTTTTTAAAATTCAAGATATCTTTAGGCTCGTAAATAGAGCCCAACCTTTGGATTACCTGTCCCTTTCTTTTGAATACTATGAACAGAGTACTTTTTATCATTTCATTTTGTTTTAAATTTTACATGCGAACCTAAAATACATATGCTGTGTGTGTGTTTAATTTTGGCTGAATGGCAAATGAAGTAAATGGATACACAAGTAAATTAGTTCACATGAAATCAAGGAAGAAAAACAAACTTCACATGTCACCTGTTTGGAAACAAAGGGAAGATGGAAAACACACAACAACAACAACAACAACAACAACAAAACAAACAAGTAAACAAAACAATAAACAAACGGCACCCCGTTCAGAAATTGTAAGAATGATCAAAAAGCAAAACAAATAAAAAGAAAGATGTCAAGAAACGGAGGAAAGGAAAGAGAAAAAAAGTCATGCATTTCGAAAAAAAAAAAAAAAAAAAAAAGCAAAAGCAACAGAAAAGAAAAAAAAAGAAGAAAAAAATAGAGCGAACGAAATGAAAAGAAACAAAACAGAAAGACAAAACAAAATAACAATAAAGGAAACGAAAAGGAAAAGAACAGAGCGAAAGAAAAAAAAAACACATCAGAAACAACTTCAGCGAGAGAGGACGACCGGGAAAGAAAGGGGAAAAAAAGACCACATCAAAGGCAGACAGACGACCCTCCCCAACCCCCCCCCCTCCCCCCTCCCCCCCCACCAAATCGTTGGCGGCTTGTGTTCAGTGGACTAAAGGGTGACCTTTTCTCTTTCGCAAAGTACTGTCCCAGAGGAGTTGCGTTTAGCTGATGTGGAAGCAATGCAGGGGCAGTAGTAGAGGCATTCACTTGGCCTAATGACTCTGCACCTACCCTGCTCTTTAGCACTCCCCCCTCCCGACCCCCCCCCGACCCCCCCCCCCCCCCCCCCCCCCCCCCCCCCCCCTCTTGCTTTCCTTCTCCCACACACCTCATTTCGTCCCCCACTCCACGAGATGCCCTAACGCACCGGAGGGAAATCCCATTACGAAATTGGCCGATCTTACGTGAGTCTGAAGCAAGAGAATGATGATTATCATGCACAAGTCATCAACATTGTACTGATAAATTCAAGTTGAAACTACTAACCACCCCTCCCTTACCTTTTACATTGTTCCTGCCCCCATCACCACCCACCCCCCTCCCCAACATCCCCATCCACGTCATCTCAGACTCAGACCCCTACATGATCTTCATCCAAAAAGCAATTCCCCAAGTCCACTTTTTGTGGCACGGTGCCACAACAGAATTAGATTCAGGGTGCTTGACATCTTTTACGACAGTCTGTTGTAGAATCCAGCATCGTCCGGCACTGTTTAATCGTACATCCCCATTCTCTAGCGGCATTTACCTTCACCATGTCTGAAGTCATTCTCTCGCCACTCTTTGACGAGTCAATACAAGCAAAGTGTTATGTACATCAAAACCTACAATGGACGTTTTTTTCCCTTTCATTTTTTGCATAGTAACGAACACTGCAACAAACAGCTCTCTGATGGAAATAGTCAGTCCATGTGGCATTAACAATGTGTACTCTGGTGGTTTTTTTTTTTTTTTTTTTTTTTTTTTTTTTTCCGTTTGGTGTTGAAAATTAAAAAAGAAAAACAGACTTTGAAACTGCTGTCACTTTCCTTCCGAATGTTGCTGTCGGGAAAAAAACAACAAACAAACAAACAAACAAGCAAACAAACAAAAAAAAACATTTTATTGATTTTTGAAATAAAAGATTTACTTTTTCGATTTGATTGAAACTATTTTTGAGAACGTTTGCACACACACACACACACACACACACACACACGCACGGGCGCGCGCGCGCACGCACGCACGCACGCACGCAACGCAACACAAGCACACACACACACACACACACACACACCACACACACACACACACACACACACCGCACACACACACACACACACACACACACACACACACACACACACACACACACACACACACAAGTAGCAACGTAACCCAAACAACAAAAACCGGGCAGCTACCTCTGTAGAGAGTGATCGAATGCCGGAACTAGAGGAACACCTTCAAAGCCAGGTCAATGAACAGTGCCTTGTGCTGGGTAATAGGAAATCCCAATAGGAAGCCTTCCAGGAGAAAACGGAGTTGCAATGCAGGTAGGGGCGAACAATAAGCCACAAATCCGGGAGGGAATGGGGGTGAGGATGATGGATGGTCAGGAGATGTGTAGGTGGATCACAGTAACCCTGGAAACCTCTTTTCATGTGGGAAAACAAGGTAGGACCCACAATGTTGATTGTAGAATCCTGGAAGTGCCAGAGGGACGAATTCGAAGTGATGGTGCATGTAAGAGTCGCGGAGCTTTGCTCTCTGGTCGAGTTACGAAAAGCAAATAGTGCAGTGATATATGAATGACTACTGACGTTCGAGAACGGGAGGTCTCGGTCTGCTGGTGACAGACCTGTGGGACATACAGAGATATCGGTGAGGTGTATGTCCGTCCTCTATTTGTGCCGAGTAGAATGGTCCAGGGCAGATAGTCACAATGGGATACATGTTCCTTCCACTGTACCCCTGTAGAATGGTCTTGGACTTGGAGTCGTGAGGATATACGTCCTCACGTATACCCTGTGGAATGATTTTGGACACGGAGCCGTAGACAAACACATACCCACCTTCGTCTGTATCTTGTAGAGTGGTCTTGGACAACAACAACAAAAAAAAGGAAAGATTCATATCCACCTTCCACTGTTTTCTGTAGAAAGTAATGGACACGGAATCATGGTGAGCTACATGTCCATCCTCCATTATACCCTGTGTAGAATAGTCTTAGAGACACGGAATCACGACGAGATACTACTAGCTTCTTCTCCACTGTCCTATAGAGAAATGGTAATGAACGGAGATTCACGACCAGATGCATGGTCCTACCAGTCTAGTCTTGGAAGTTTGGTAACTGTGAGAGAAGTTATTGTCTAACAGAGAATGATTTGACGTCTTGTCTGTCATAGTCATTTGTTTTGTGTGTTCCTTTCATAACGTGCGAGAAACTTCCTATGAATCATGTATTTCACAAACCCAAGATCTTCAGCTCCAGATACTCCGCCAATGGCCAGGTGTGACGAATACGGAGAAGGACGTACATTGAACATCACTCAGAAAGTTTATTTTTTAACACAGAAGAACAGATAATACCCGTGTACTGGACCGTTTTGTCGTCATGGAGAATGACGATTATATATCACTCGTGAACTGGCGCGATTTAGGCTTTAGGAAGCGCTCCGTACAGATCCATTCTTCTTCTTCTCTTCTCATCATTCATTATCAATATTGTTGCTGTTGCTATTGTCAGTAGTAGTAGTAGTAGTAGTAGTAGTAGTAGCAGCAGCAGCAGCAGCAGCAGCAGTAGTAGTAGTAGTAGTAGTAACGGTAGCGGCAGCAGCAGCAGCAGCAGTATGACGTAAATGAATGTCTCTACTACTGCGCAACAATGACTTCAACATCAACCAAAACCACACCCCTTTGGGACGTTACTTCCCAAAAGAACCAGAAAGGCTACTTTTAGTCTATTGAACACAAGCCACGAACGTTTGGGATTTTTTTTTCATCGGTCTGTCTGTGAATTGTACCTCCACCCACCCCCTTCTTTTTTTATCCTTTCGTTTTCCTCAAGCGCAATTTGCTTCCTATTTCCTTTCAATGCATTTTTGTCTTTTTTCTTTACTTTTTTCATTATCATATTGTTGTTTGATTGCCTTTTTTCATCTCTCTCTTTTCTTCACTTCTTATTTTTCTTCTTTTCTTGTATTTGTTTCCATCAATTCTTTCTCCTTTCCTGTTTTCATTCCCATATCATTCACCCCCCCCCCCCCCCCCCCCCGCTTACCATTTTAAAAACAGCCTTTTTTCTTTGCTGTCGCTTTTCGAGTCGAATACTTCTTTCTTTTCTTCCTGTTTTCCATTATCCTTCCGTATGTTCGTTATTTTTTGTGGTTTGTTTCTCTTTTATTTTTTCGATTTGATTTAGAGGTGATGATGTGCCAAAGTTCTCTGCTAAGTTACTTGTCATTATCAATCTCTTTTACAGCTTTCCTGTGTTTCCTTCAATTTCCAAACATCTTTCTTTCTGTCTATCTTTCCTAGAGTTGAAGTTGCAGTTGTGGCCAAGGGACTATGGTAAATACTCGCAGCAGCACAGAATCAAACAAACAGTAGCACCCAGCAGAAATGAGCTGCTCGGATAATCCCGATGTCATCTTTGGGAGTATCTGAACCGACCAGCCGCAAAAAGCATTTTGAACGTGGTCTGTTCACTTCCGTACATTCCCGCTATTATCAAGTGTGGTCAGGTTTAGGATGGAAATGGGCAGAGAGACAGAGACAGAGAGACAGAGAGAGAGAGTAGAACATTTATTCAGATTAAGGGCGATAGCTCTGTACTGAAGAGATGATACCCGTAATAACACAATAATATCAATATCATCAAGAAAGAACAACTGAAAGGGGAAACAAGTACGCATGCACCCTACAACAATGTTAATGATAATGACGTTTTTCGTTCCTCATGAATGTATATAGCAGGACCGAAAAAGGACATTTTCTTTTCTTGACTCTAGGAGTAATTTAGTCTGAAATTGCAAGGGTGAGAATAATACTTTAGTTTTATGAATTCTGCGCTCTTAGGTTGCGAAATGCAAGAAGGCGAATACGCGCCCCTTCAGTGCCATGTTTTATTTTGGTAGTTTTCCCATTATTACTTGCAAAGCTCAAACTCTTTTTTGGCTGTGGAAGATAATAATTAACAAAAAGTTGTAGCATGAAAATTATTTCAAGAAAATTTCATAACCCATACTTTCTGAGAGGGAACATGAACGGACTATTCCTTCAGGACAGTTTGACTTTTTGTAACATGTTGGTTAGTAATGAGTCTACCATAAATGTGACATTAATTGATTTTTCATACCGTCGGAATAATATGTTACAAAGAGTTAGTAAAAACTGAATAAAAGTCAGAAATTAAACAGGACATCAAAATAAAGATTTCCCTACTCTTATGGAAACGGAACTTCTGAATCACAACCCAAAATTTCAGAACTGTACACACATCGGTCTAGAATTCACACGGGGGGGGTTTTGTCTGTGGTCAGCACAGCGTTACTTTCATTTTAGATTCTGAAAACAGAAAAAAAAAACACTCAACTAAAATCTGAAGCGATCAAAGCTAAGTGCATTTCGTTATTTTTGTCCGTCTTTGTTTCACCTGAGGAAGACCTAAGAGGTCGAAACGCGTTGTGTGTTTGTCTTGTGACTGGTTTGTTTCACGTTTCTCACTTCTGTTGGGGCGGTTCGCTCAGTGTTGGTAGTGCTTGATGGTGTGGTACCACTCTGAAGCATGGGTCTGGACACAGGGTAACAGGGTGAGATAGGCATTGAGCACACTCACACACAGTCCCCTTCTAGATGCCATGCTTTGTGGGCACCTGCACTTCCTGCTTGTTGCCTGTGCTTGCCTAGACCCTTTGAGGGATGCAGCACGGAAAGTGCATTTTTGTTCATACAAAGTGGCTGAATTAGAGTGTCTGTCAAAAAACCATCTCATACCTGGCAGGCATTGCCTTGCTTCCCAGAGAGTCTGTTTCGTGAGGCTAGGGCTGTCTTGTAAACAGGAGGATCTCTAGTGTTGTCATGTTAGCACGCGACACGAGGATGCTCAAGCATTCAAGGACCACGCCCTCACCATGCTTGGTGCCCCGCTGCTGCACCGGCCGTCTGTCACAAGAGCTCTGCGGCGGCTCCTCATCTCTCTATCTGTGGCAGAACAATAATACATGTAAGACCAGTCACAACTCTCATCGTCCTCCTCTCCTCTCCCTCACATGCCACCACTCTTCTCTTCCAATCTTCTCTCTCCCCTCTCTCTCTCCTCTCTCTCTCCACAACCCCCTACCATCTCAAACTCCGTCACACACACACCTCATGCACCTCCTCACACCTCTCTCTCTCATCTCTCTCTCTTTTCGCACTACACACACACAAATGCACACACAAATCTCACACACTCTCCCCCATCGTCTCGTCACTCTCATCACTCTCGTGATTCTCCCCACACTCTCTCTGTCTCTCTCGTCAGCACCACACATGCACACAATCACACACTCTAACACACGACACACACACACCTGACTCTCTGTTCCACACGCACACAGCGCGCGCGCAGCGCACACACACACACCGCACTCACACATCACACACACACCCAAAACACACCCACACGATCACCACACACACACACACACACACACTCTCTCTCTCTCAACACACACAACACAGTCATAAACGTCACAATCACAATAATGTCTTCTCTCTCTTGTTTGCACTGCCAGGTCCACCCCCACCCCCCCCCCTCTTTCCAAGCCCGCACGCTCCCCGTAATCACTCACATTTTCATAGCTACACGTCCAAAACGGAAACGAGCACGAAAAAGAGGAGCCAGCTGCAATGATAGTGGGGAAAGTACTGCTCTCATACCTCGCCTGGAGGCTCCATCCAGTCCCTCTGATTCGACATAATCTCTGCAAGGGGCCTGGCCACGAGCTCTCTGGGCTTCTCACCACGCCCACGCCACTTCCTCTCCTCACCTCCTCTGTGACTGATCACTGGACTGACTGGGCTGGGGGTCAATTCTGGCTAGGCCACAGATCTTATTCAGCCTCTTGACCTCTTGCTCTGCTCTCTCCTCTGGGCTTGCTTGCTCTCACACACAAGTTCTAGCTCTACAGCATCACCACCACCACCACACAAGTCACCCTGCAAATCGCCAGTCTCACCTTCATCAAGTGAATCTTCCGATTAGGCTCTGCCACACCAACCACTGTGGTCAAAAGTTTCATCCGGATGATTTTTTTTGAACTTCTGCTTGGTCGTGAGTAACAAACGCGCAATAAATCCTTCGCTACATGTCTTCTTCGTTCTACACCACCACTTGGGCCAGGCTTGGTTCCGCCATCCGCCATTTTGGAAACACAGTGTCTCTCCACTCTTTGAGGGGTGCAAAAGAAAAAATGCACCCTGTAATGAGCCAATAAACGCTGATTGGATCCTCAGCCCCTTATGAATAATTCATTTAGATATATTGAATTTTCTCACTGGTGTCTATTAGAATCCCAAAACTTACAATGAAACAGGAACATTTCTCAAATGAGGCCAGACGTATATATACGCCTTTGGCGGATATGTTTGCACTGTATCTCGACGTCACATATACGGTTCTCGGCACCAAAGAGGTTGGATTTATTCTTTCTTTTCTTAGCCAGATTACATAAGCAGGACTGTATCTGGAAACGACAATGCGTCACATCATTTCATATTTGTGAGGCTTAACTATGACTGCGGTCTATGGTCTACTTGCATATCTTTGCATCTAAAAGGCAAAATCTAATCGGGTGTGAAATAAATTCGCCAAGATACGTATGCACTTTGACCACCACCATATAGCTTAACCCACAATAGATCCTTCTTCAGAGCGTCAAACAGACCGCACCTTTACACAAACAGCCACTGATGGTAGTATTTTTCGTATTACCTTTAATTCTTTGTAATTGCAGTACAACCCAAGCTTATTCAATTGTCTTCGTAAGACCGACAACAATCAAGACGTCCACAAAAAAACAAGATGAATGGCTCCGATAAGCAGATAGGGTACACCATCCCTTCCATTTGAATGATGTTCTAAAAAGCAGGGCCTACTTAGTGTTGCGGCCAAAAAAAATAGAACTGGACAACAAATGCTCCCGTTGTTTAACTCCTCTGGCACACGTGGTTGAAAATCGCTCATAATTTTTTTGGCATATCTGGTCCGTGTTTTTTCCTTGATAGGTATATACTCTTTACTCCAACAGATAGATTGTCTTTAATTCCATGGTTTTTGTCTTTACTAAAATCCGTGGCCATACCCGTTTCGCGTGAAACTTAATCGAGGGCTTTTTTCACTTTGCTAATCGCACAGTTACTAGGGCACGCTTCATACAGACATTAGACACAACACTCGCCCTTCAAAAGTGCTCAATCATTCCTACTGTTAGTTTCATCGTGTTGACACTTTCAACACTGTTGCTTATTTCCTCAGCCTCGAATACACTCACTCACGTCAATCTTCCTGTTCTCTTTCACAATGGCTCTCTCAAAAACAGGTCGTTGGTGGGTGTCAGGCACACCCATGTTTACGGTAAAAACATCGCCATATACAAGGAAGACGATGGCACGAAAACGACAGGCAAAAAGCAAAACCACCTGTCCCCGCGACCACAGCGGCGGAGCGGTGGACGAAGCGCCGACAGGGCCGGCCAAGGCCGACGCAGGCCAAACTGGGCAGGGGTGGCCGGGGAGCGCAGCCGAGTGCCGTGAACACAGGGGGGGCAGCGCCCCACAGAAATTGACGCACGACGAAAGCGAATAA
Source organism: Conus betulinus (assembly GCA_016801955.1). Taxonomy (NCBI): domain Eukaryota; kingdom Metazoa; phylum Mollusca; class Gastropoda; order Neogastropoda; family Conidae; genus Conus; species Conus betulinus. The sequence goes on along the minus strand of JADBJO010015877.1, from coordinate 16,596 downwards.
TAGAAATGACCTCCGGACGGTGGCAAACATCAAAGGGTGCCGATCGACAAGTGGCTGTTCCGGAGAAGGCAATTGGGCTAGAATCTATCCTCATATCAACCAGCGGTCCTGACCATAACAAACAGGTGGTTGTACTATTAACACAAGAGGTCAAACACCATAGATACTTTGGTGCGTGGGAGCGGGAGCAATGGGCACGGTGGACACGCTCTTTCGGGGTCTCCCACAGCCGGAAAGAAAGTCCGGACCCACAAGATTCCATTCTCTGCATGTTCTGTGGGAGGCTCGTGAATTAAAAATGCATACGTATTGCGCAGCGCGCGACAGGAAAACGATTGGTATTGGGCTGGTGACGTTACGCGATGGCGGCAGCGAACTAAGCGCCCAAAAACACCATAAGGGCCACATGGAGGGTCCGGCACCATTCTCGACAGTACTGCCAAGGGCCTTGGTCTCGATGGGAATGCGCGAGAGTCTAGCATATCCTTGCGGTCTGGACCAACCTTCTATATCGACCACTGGTCTTTCACAAGCCTTCCCCGCTGGCAGCAAGTTCCCTGTGCCGCATCGTGAAACGGTCCATACTTCTGTTTTTAGGTAGACACATCTTCCTTGAAACCAGTCTTTCATCCTGGGAGGGACCCACATTTGCATCCGTGCATCTTAGACCCAGTCTTTCCTCACTCGGGCGTGAGACGTACAGTTGCAGGACGGTTGTCGTGACACTGGCCACGACTGTGCCGAATACTGCACCGTGGCGATCCGCACGGATCACAATATAGACAGTGGGGAGGCAGAATCCGGATCAGTTCCACTGCTTCTGCGGTCTTTCCGGCGGGGCCCCCTGTGCCAGACGGGTTTGCCGCATGTCTGCTCTGGTTTTGGATTCAGCTTTTTTCGGGCCACGGGAGGGCACGTGGAATACGCCAGGCCGGGGTGAATCAAAATTCCGTAATAATGAAAGAAAAAAGGAGAAGAGCGAGAAGAGAGAGAGAGAGAGAGATAGAGAGAGAGACAGAACAGGACAGACAGACAGACATACATACAGACACAAGACATGACAGACAGGCAGACAACGACAGACAATCAGACAGAGAACCAACAGAGAGAACAGATGACAGGAGACAGCCGACTCACATAGACACACACACACACACACACACACTCACACACACACACACCAGACAACAACACACATGATCAGACAATGCACAGAGAAACAAGGGGTGGGGACATAACAGACCGCTCGTCAACAGCATCCATGACAAACAGAGAGACAGACACAGACAGATGAAGCTGAGGAAGGGGCACTGGCGAGCAGCACGGACTTAGGGGTTATCGTTCGCTTTCTCTTCTTTCTTTCTTTCTTTCTTTTCTTCCTTTGTTTCTTTTTCTTTTCTTTTCTTATTCTTTTCTTGCTTTTCTCTTCTGTCTTTCCTTGTCCTTTCGTTCTTCTGCTTATTTCGTCGGATCCTGTTTTCGGTCTTTCTTTCTTGCCTACACCTGTTCTTTCCTTTTGCATGGATAAGCCGGTCCTTTCCCTTTCTCTCCCCCCCCCCTTCTTTTCCCTGAGCTGTCCATTCTACCCTTCCTGGTTGAAAGGAACTGCACAAGGCGTGACCAGCGAACTGATCTGTGATATGTGAGATATTTTATTGAGAAGGTGATGGCGACCTCACAGCTGAAAACGGATAACGTGGGTTGTATTCTACCATAGATTGAATCCGCTTTAGAAGTCTACGAGGTAGCAGATTTCTGGTGTTGTTTTGTGTTGTTTGTTGTTTTGTTGTGATGCTGGGTATTGTTGTTGGTCTTGTTTTTGTCATTTGGGAGTAACATGACCCTTTTTCTTTCCCTCCCAAACAACTGTTTTGATTTATCCATTCATTCTGTTGAGTTGTGTGTTTGTGACGAGTTTGTATTTGTTTCAAACCTTGTTTGTTTTGTCTTTATATAGAATGCATGTTTCTTAAAGTTCGGTGGGGCGTAGGCATGACAGATATTGAAGATGGGTGCGTTTGAAGAACTCGAAAAAGACCCGAGAAAGATTTTTTTTTTCAAAGTCTCTCTCTCATCTCCTCTCTCTTCAAAAAAATCTTCTCTCCTTCAGCCTCTCTCTCTCTCTCTCTCTCTTCTTTGGTAGTATACCACAATAGCATATTATGAATGGCGTGCTACATAACCAGTCAATTGCGTCTGTCCCTGGTCCCTCCTTCCTCCCCCCCCCCCTCTGTCTGTCTGTCTGTCTGTCCTGTCTGTCTGTCGGTGTCTCTATAGGCTCTCTCATCGCCTCTCATCCTCTCCTCCTCTCTCTCTCCCTCTGTCTTTTCTGGCCTCTCAATAGGGGACTAAAATCAATTATGTGATGGCGGTGATCGTGCTCTTCTCTTTCCCATTCTCCTCTCTCTCCCTCCCTTCTCCTGCTCCCTGCGCTTCTCTCTCTCTCTCTCCTCTCTCTCTCCTCTCTCTCTCTCACCCCTCCCCCTAAATCCCCCATCTATCTAGCTATTTCGTCTGTCACGCCTATCTGTCTGTCCTGTTCGCCGTCCTCCGTCCGTTCGTCCGTTCGTCGACCTGTATCGGGGTTCGTCTATCCATGTATCTTTCTATATCTATCTATCTACTCTAGTCTCTAGATAACTACGTTTCATTCGCCTTAACCACTTTTGCCCGGGTAGACCTTTTATTTCCTGCTTATTAAATATGGGTTTGATGCGGGAGAAAGTAAGAGGACCGGTTTCCTACATCAATTGCATGCGTTCTTTTCCATGGGGAGCGTGGATGAGGCCGTTACCCTTACACAAACCTCCGGCTCTTCAGTCTCTCCTCTCCTCTCTCGCTCTCCTCTCCTCTAGGCTGCCTGTCTCTCTCTCATCTGTCTGTCCTCCCTCAGTTTCTTTTATATCTCTCTGGAGAAATTCCCGCTGGCTGTCTCCTCTTCTCTCCCTAGCGGAAACATTGGGGCTCTCTGTCTCTGTCTGCTGTCTTTCTGTCTGTCGCTCGTCTGTTTCTGGCTGCTCTCTTTCTCTCTCTCTCTCTGCGCTCTGGCGTGTCTGTGTGCGTGCGTGCGTGCGTGCGTGCGCGCGCACGCCGTGTGTGGTTGTGTGTGTGAAATAGTGGGTGTGTGTGTGGTGTGTGTGTGTTGTGTGGTGAAAGTCACTGTTGTTCATAAGAGCATAAGTAGTGCAATATATGTTGCCTTAATATCTTTCCAGCAAGCTGTCGTTAAGGAAAAAGAGAAATATACATAGCGAAGAAAAAAAATTGGTTGTGAAACGAGCGGTAAATAACTGGAAACAAAGAAGCAAAGGGAAGACCTGGGGAAGGGAACGTAAATTATAAGCACGAGAAAGAGAGATGAGAGAGAGAAGAGAAGAGAGAGAGAGAGAGAGACAGACAGACAGAGACAGACAGAACAGACAGAAAAGACAGCGAGGACAGCGTAAAGCACAAAAGAAAAAGGAAAGATGCACTTTAATTTGCACCTTGGTGGTGTCTACTGTCATTTGTCCTTCAGACAAGGCGATACTGCTTCATCGAAATTTCAGTGACAGAAACATTAAAAGTTGTGTGCATCTCTCATTCTCTCTCTCCCTCTCATCTCTCTCTCCTACCCCCCCCCCCCCCTCTCTCTCTCTCTCTCTCTCTCCCCTCCTCCCGTCCCTCTCCTCTCGCTCTCTCTCACACACCACACACACCCTACACACACACACACACACACAAACACATACCAGCACACACACACACACTCACACACAAGCACGCACCACTACACAGAAACACACACAGAATATGTAAGTATGTACACTGACATTCATATTCCTCGGTGCGCTGACAACGTGCCAACACAAACCAACACGCATAAGTTGGTTTTAAGAGGCGTTGAAAGGACCATGTTTCATTCACGTGGCAATGATACCTTTCCGATTTAATTCTTGACTGATTTCTTTCTTCAAGGTCAGATCACACACCACACCACACACCACCACCAACACACACACACAGGGGGCACGCGCACACCAACACGCTCACGAAAGTCACACAAACACGACGGCACACCACATACGCGGCGCCCGCGCGCACGCGCACACGATCACACTAGCACCGCGGACACACACACACACAAACACACACACTCCTTCGCACTACTCATCTCATACGCGCTCGCGTCTGTCCTGTCTGTCCTGTCTGTCACACACCACACACACACACACACACACACACAACACACACACACACACCACTCACCTCAGCACAGCGCGCGCGCGCGCGAAAAACTGCGCGCACACACACACATACACACCATACAATCACACACACGCACACACACACCCTCCTCTCTCCATCACACCACACCACACACACACACACAACAACTACAGCACACACACAAACATACGCACACACATCCACACACACACACACGACGTTAACTAAGGCGAGTCAGACCACTCACACCCTCAAAACGCAAAAGGGCGGCCTCTCAACACACATACTGGGCCTCTGTCTCTCTGTCTGTCTCACACACACACACACCACACCCACACACCACACCACACACACACACACACACTCACACACACACACCCACACCACTCTCTCGCGCACAACACAACACAAAACTCACACACCCCAACACACACACACACCCACACCCACACACACAACACACACACAACAAACACACATGAACACACCCGTGTGCAACTCCTCGTAGAGAGAGAATATAGATAGATAGAGAGCGAGAGAGATATAGAGACGAGAGAGCGACTCTAATTCCACAAAGTGCCATCACAGAACAGATTCAGTGAGGGCTGCAATATCAAAGGTGAGTCAGCGTCGGGCGGCATGTAGCGGATCATCTGGTCCCAGCCATCACGTCCTTGTCCGTGTCGATCTTAGTTTCTTTGCCAACACTGCTGCCTAGGGACTGGGCGAGGGGCAGAGGAGCGGCAGGGTCACAAAAAAAGCTAGAGAGATGGAAGGGTGTAGAAAAATAGAGGGGGGGTATTAGATAATACAGAGAAATACAATGGATGCTCACAAGTCAAATAGTGATGGGAAATTTCAGGGGGGGGGGGGAAGTACAGACCGGGGGGAAAAAGGTTACGATTGAATTAGGCTGCTATGAAAACCTACACAAACAGGGCGTACTACTCGAAAATAGCCTTTCACACACTCTATATCTTTAAAAAAAAAAATAATTAGATCATCTTCTACCTACGAAACGCAGTCATTTTTTTATTAAAAATGAAACAATACAAAACTGTACACTTACAGCCACACCAAAAAAAAAAAAACGCGTGTCGTGGAGGACTGGGGGTCGGTGCGGCGGGGGGCTGGGAGGGAGTAGATGCTGGGATGGAAGGAATAACACCGATAAATTTATTTTTTGCTATTCCTTGTACCGTAGAACTCCCTGGGGTGGGGGGTCCCACTTCATCTCACCTCGCACAACATGATTCTTGTTGCCTAATAATATCAAATAGATCCCGTTCGCCCCACTCCCGCGATTTGAAACGTATAAATCAATAAACAAAAAAAAGCTCATCCTTAGGTTTCACTGGCTTGGGGGACAACACCTTCACTGCATGTGGCGCTTTACACAAATCATTTATACCACCTTGTGAACGAACCTACAACAAACAACAGAAAAAAAAACCCAAAAAAAAGGGGCGCGGCGTGTTTTTACACACACCGGTCGGCAAGGTTCGCCACTGTTCTAGTTGATAAATCAACATTCCCTCCAGGAGATTGTTTTTAAATATCCCTCGTTAACCCTACATGTAATTTGTTACTGACAATTGTTTGCTCCAACGGTTTTCCTTCAGCTGCTAATGTTGGTAGTTAGTTCTCTGTCTCTGTCCTCTGTCATCTGGTTCCTGGTCTGTACACAGAATCCTGTCTGCTGTCCGCTCTCGGCTCGTGATCATCTCCCACCTGGTACGTTCTCTCTGCCACCTCCATTCTTCCCCTCTCTCTTCTCTCCATTTGGGGCTCTCCCCAACTCCGTCCCCTTCTCACACTCTCGCGTGCTTGATTCTCCCCCTCTCCGTCCTTCGCTTCTCTCCTCTCTCTCACAGTAGCGGCACGCGCGCAAGCCTGTTGATGGTGGATTGGAGTTCGTGGCGGGGGAAAAAAAAAAAAAAAGTGTGGAAATTGTGTAGAAATGAGGTTAAGATGCTGTTGCTGATTCTATGGAGGGGGGGGAGGGTGGAGATGGGTGGGTGGTGTGTGTGTGGGGGTTGAGTGTGTGTGTGCGTGGGGTGTGGCGTGTAGGGGTGCGCTCTCATCCTGTGGTGGCGACTGGGTGTGTGTGTGGTTGTTGCGTGCGTGCGTAGCATGAAACGATGTGAAGCGCGCATCGGCGTCTTGCATGTGTCGTGGGTTCCTAGATAGTTGTGTGTGCTGTGTGTGTGTGTGGTTATTTGTGTTGTCCGGGTGTGTCGTGTGTTGTGGTGTGTGCTTGTGCAGTGGGGGTGTGTGGTGTGCGGTGCGTGCGTGTGATGTTGTGTGTTGTGTGTGTGTGGTGGGGTTGATGGTGTGTGTGTGTGTGCGTGCGGCAGCCCGTTTGTTATGTTTTGTGTAGAAAAGAGGTGTGGTGTGTGTGTGTGTGCTGTTGTGCTGTGTGTTGTGTGTTGTGTTTGTGTGTGTGTGTGAAGCGTGAAACACGTGGGAGGATAGGTGGAAGGAAGGAGGCGGAACCTCGTGTTGTCCGTTCTATTTCCGTTGGTTGAATCCCGATAGACTCTCTGTCTGAAATGCTGAATGGAAAGCTTCTTTTCCAACATCCTCCCTATCAGCATCATCGCTCCCTCCGCTCCCCCTCCCCCCCTCTCTTACCTAGCCCCCACCCCCTATATTACACACCTGCCGGCATTCCCCTCTCTTCCCGTGCCCTTCCCCCTTGTGTTTTTCTTTCTGTTCTATTTCTTCTGCCGCGTGGTCACTTGTCTTTCCCGACTTTAATTCTCGCTTTCCACGTCTCTGTTTTGTAACAATTCAATTTTATAATAACTCTTTCCCAGCCACCCGTGCTCCGTTTACCAGAGTTCCTGACCCCTAGCAAGAATAATAAAAAACAAAAAGTACGTGCGATAATCGAGGATCTGACATGCGTGTGCTGGTCCTGTTTGTTACGACAGGACCAACGCTGTCCTCCTCATTCCGGATTTCTACCATTTTCGGGTCCGACACCCCCACCACTCTTGACCCTTTCTTCTCGGGATCTTCTCCTTCTTTATATTCTATTCTTTTCTTCTGAACTTGTTTCTTACCAGCCTTGCTGACTATCTCTTAATCTTTCTTTCTTCCCCCCCCCCCGCCCCCCGCGCACCCGCCCCCGGCATCCCCCCCTCACCCCCCCCTCCTCGGCCGACCGGCCCCTCCTCAGCCCCTTCAACTCTATATGTGAAAATGACCTCATTTGTCCATGGTTCAGCAAACACAGCCCATCTCCATCCCTTATGCCACCATTCCCGTGTGCTTATGCAAACTTATGAAAAATAACTTTTTTTTTTTTTTCGCATCAACATGCATTCTAATAAAAAATCGAAATTCCTGGTTTTTTATATAGCCCTGGTCCGTGGGAGTCTTCATATCGGTGGCATAGTCTCATATACAAGAATTTATATCCTATCTATCTTCCTTTGAAAAGGAAACGTTTTTAGAGTTCCTGCGAAGAGGTACACAAAACGGTGAAAACGTCATACAAATAGAATATTATAATCGGCACACTCAACAACCCTAGCGGCTGACAACATATGACATGACAAATATATTACACATCCAGTGTGCTAAAACTGTAAATAATGTGGGTGGCACAGTGGTGAGGCAGGGGGGGTGACGGAGTGGAACAGGCTGTTTCCTAACTGTCGGCTCGAACAGAAACTTCGGTGAGGCATGTCAATGCCCTTGAACCCCTCTGGTGAGCGTCTGTTTCATAGTACCATGGAGTCATTTACCTTGTATTCCTGCGAGGAATCTTTCTCTTTCTTCTTTCTTTGGTCTGTCGGCTTCGTTTTTTTCGAAAAAACATGAGTATTAGACAAACGAGTGGCCTAAATGTTGGGGATGGAACGGGGCTGGTGGTGTCCGCTTCTTCTTCCTTAAGGACCACCCTTGACAATATCGCACCGTTCGGGTAAAGATGGTAGAGATGATTGAGTGAAGCAGCAAAGCAGAACTCTGAACATTCACTACCAGGTGGAACCGAAGGTGAGTCAGGTCAAAGGAAACCCAGACCTTGTTCAAACACCTCTAGGCATATTTCAGCTGACAGCTTTACGTTGAACGGATGGTTTTGGAAGAAGTGGATAATCTGAGGTGCCGTAACTTTATTATGCCATAAGTTCATAATGAACCAAAAATGACAGCTTTAGTCAAATAGGACCTGTGCTGTCTATGCCTGCCATGAAAAGACAACAACCGCGTCATCTTGAAAATGTGGTGGTCTGTAAGCATATCATCTGGCGCTCCTAGTCCCATGCGATTCTCTATGAAGACATTGTTCTTCAAGCCGCAAGCTTTATCCACCTTTCTCAGTGGTGACAAAGCTCTCCCATTCACAAATAACATTCCGTCAACTAAACGAAAACAAAGCTATAAAAGTCATATAACAATATATGCCCTCTCTAAATACAATTTTCTGCAAGTCACAGGTGTCACCTATACTTCTCACTGAAGACAGAGCTTGCCACGTCGCAAGCTATTAATCTCACAAGCATTATCGGTCCTCTGTGAAGACATAGCTCTACAATTTACTGTGAATATTTTTCCGCCCCACTTAAGACAAACTGTCCAGATCACAGGCGATATTTTGTCCCTGTCTGTAAACAGAAATGTAGTCTAATGTCACATGACTTTTGTGAAACGACATAAAATTAAAGTACTACTACTCCTACTGCTCTCCAGTTCACAAGTAACATATCCTTCTTTAAGCTAGATACTATCATGGTATAAGGAAAGGCTAAGAGCGATTAATTATTTTTAAATACATGTGCCTATGAGCAGAGGGGAAAAAGAACCCCTTCTCTCCCCCTCTTTTCAGAATATTCTTAATAAAAAAAAAACAAACAAACAAACCAAAAATAATAA
>JADBJO010015876.1:30000-35000 GCA_016801955.1 Conus betulinus | reverse complement strand
GGCTGCGGGATGCACACGGCAGTTGCTTGACGGTGGCGGGTTTTGCCGGTGGGTTCTGCAGTCATGAAATATGGGCTGGTACACCCATGGGAACGCTCCCGTGGAGGTTCTGTCGTGTCACATCCAGTGGCCATTGCACAATGGCATCTGCCAGGGAGCAATTATGTCCCTTCATGTGTTAATGGAATGCCCTGTGCGTGCCTGCACCTATGTGAACACTGCGCAGGCTTCCAAGGGTGGTGCAGGATTGCTCCCAGCTGGTTTGAGTTCACGTGGGAAATAGCTTCCAAACCCATCTCCTTATGGAGGAAACAGACGAAGTACAGTCTGCACGCTTATTTCGGCATGGAATGATTGACGGCTTCTGTGTTACAAACTTGTAGCGCTGTTCACTGGCTCATAATTTGATTTCATAACACCTATTCCTCAGTGTAAGCTGACAGCACGTCCGAAATAGCATCGAAATCGGTTTTGTAGGACTACAAGAAAATGTATGTCACACGCTTATTTTGAAACGAAACGAAACATTGTTTCTGTCTCAAGTGTGAGATGGGTCCCACTGATTATGAATCGTATGATGTCGTTGACAACGAAAATGATGATGGCGAGACAAAGATGATATTGATGATAACACTGATGATGGTGGTGGTGGTGGTGATGATGATGATGATGATGATGATGGATGATCATCATCATCATCATCATCATCGTCTCATCTCATCATCATCATCATCATCATCATCATCATCATCGTCATCATCAATCATCATCATCATCATCATCATCTTCATCATCATCCTCATCATCCTCATCATCATCATCATCGTCATCATCCTCATCATCCAGATGAATTTTTCCCCCTTAAAAAATGACACAGCAATAACAATTGTGATCATAACAACGACGACGACGTCATTATGATGATGATGATGCTGATGATGATGAGATGATGATGAGGGAGGATGATGTTGATGATGATGATGATGATGATGATGATGATGATGATGACTGACGATGAGGGTGATGATGAGGATATGATCCGGATGAGGATGATGTCCTTAGTATGATTTTTTGGTCATTGGATAAATTGTGTTTTCTTTGTTTCAGGTAAGTGACGGACATTCCATGTATTACGGCTGGTCGTCCGGTATGTACTCGTACAGACCATCACAACTCTGTCTATCCTCCAGTTTGTCTGTCTGTCTGTCCGTTTGTCTGTCTGTCTGTCTGTCTGTCTGTCTGTCCTCTCTCTCTCTCTCTCTCTCTCTCGTCTCTCTCTCTCTCTCTCATCATTCAAAGCTGCTATCAGATTACTTATTCAAGCTATAATAATTATAATTCCAGTGTTTTATTGTTCATGAGATGGCATATTTTTGCAATGTATTCAAATTACCCAAATGATGACCTCTCTCTCTCTCTCTCTCTCTCTCTCTCTCTCTCTCTCTCTCTCTCTCTCTCTCTTGTACTTTATATACTGCTCTTGTCTGGGTTTTTGTTTAATTTGTGACGTGGTTCTGTTTTTTGTTTTTGAGGACCTGATGAAAAAATTGAAATGCTTATTCAGATCATGATTTATTTCAGTATCCTCTTAAAGATTTCAGATTTCTCTCTCTCTCTCTCTCTCTCTCTCTCTCTCTCTCTCTCTCTCCTCTCTCTCTCTCTCTCTCTCTCTCTCTGGTTCCTTCCCCTTTTCATCTGTTGCAATGCCGAGCCTTCGTCTCCTATTTCCCAGATATGGAAACACCGACCCAGGTCAAGGTTAACTTCACATGACCCGGAACCGGATATTGTGGTCCCATATCTAGGTTACAGGTCAGTAAACCCAGAAATGGGACCTACAGTGGTGTGAAAGGTTACGGGGTGTGATCTAGAATGAATCACGGCGATCCAGAGTGCCGTTGAAGATTGTTTAATGGTCCAGATCGATCACGACGACCGAGACTAGGCTTCTAGGTCAGTGACACAGAACTGGGACGTCGAGGTTAAAGAACGAGTAAGCCTCGATCGCTTATCTGAGCCAGATCTAGGTTAAAGGTCAGGTGACCCAGAATGGTTTGTACTGACATTGAAAGATGACTTAAGGTTAGTGATCCAGAATACGTCATGGTGACCCAGACTTAGGTTAAAGGTCAAGTGACCCAGCAGAATGGGATTTTTGAACCAGACTCGAGCTGACCAGGTTGAGGTTAAAGGTCAGATGAGCTAGAGTGGATCCAGACTGATGATAAAGGTTTTGGCAATTTTCAGTCCTAGGTTAGGTGGGTCGATTCGGAGGGGAACTTTCGACCCACATCGAACTTAAAGGCCGAGTGATCCCTAATCGAGTGAGTGACCTAGATGGCCCTTGAAGATCCAGACCCAGAATAGGACCTCCTGACATAGACACATAGGAAGATTAAATGATTTGCCCAGAAAGGCTCAACGGATAAGGCCTAGTGAAAGGTCAAGCAATATATTAATAAAAGACGAAGTAAGTAAAGTTTAGAGTAAAGATCAACTCAGATAACATGAATCATGATGGTGGCAACTTATTAACGTTCCAGACTTTCACGGGAAAATATGGCTTGTTGTATGATTCTGTCACTTATTATGGGCTCACATGTGCTATTAGAAAATATGCAAGAGGGGTACGACTGAAACTTACATACAAGATCTGGAATTATTCAAACACATTATTTATAACTATTTCTTCAGCTCCTAGAGGAGCGAGCTATTATTGCGAGGTCTTAATGCAAGATACATCTGAACCCAAATGTAGCAAGTGGAGAGAAAGACTTGGATCTGACGTGTGTTGGCACAAAGCATTTAAGAAGATTGGACATATAAAAGATGTTAAATTAAGATGGTTCCAAATCAGATTGATTCACAGGAACAAACGTAATTCTACAGAAAATGAACTTAACTGACTGTGGCAACTGTTCCTTTTGTCACGACCAAAAAGAATGTATACGCCATGGTTGTTTTTTTGTTTTTGTTTGTTTTTTGTTTGTTTGTTTGACATACCATCGAGTGTAAAACTTTGGGAATGCATTTTAAGATTCGGTAAACGAAGAGTGTGCCAGCACAAACGTACACTTACAGAAAAGATAGTTTTATTTGGATGCGATTACCATTATAAGGCAGACAGCACATTTGCCTATATTCTGCTGCTAGCTAATTTTTCATGTCTGCAAAAGTAAGTTTGAAGGTAAACAACCTCACTTCCAATATTGTACTTCCTATCGGAGAAGAAGATATGAATTGAAAAATATATCAGCCGTATAGATAAGTCTCAGCAGAACTTACTCGCGCGATGGCATACATGTCTACCTCTCTTTGAATAAGATACAGAGCGTCGTAAGTGTAGAAGTAATATGGTTCTCGGTTTTATGCAGTCGTTTCAGTTTCAGTTTCATCAAGGAGGCGTGACTGCGTGCGGACTGGTCCACATACGCTACACCACCACATCCGCTAAGTTTTGAGACCACACTATGCATGATTTGAAGGTGATGGATAAATGAATTAACAACAAAGATGAGACAGTCGAAGAAGAGGGTCTCGTGGCTACGACTCACAGCGGATATCTGACCGAAGCATTAGCCCATCGCGCTGGTCAGACCTTGAGTGCCTACCTACCATGGTTTTTTTTTATGCAATTGTATAATATGTACTTTGTCAAATTTGCTGGTGCTTGTATGTGTGTACACTGTTTATGCAAAAAAAAAAGAGAAAAATGTTTATAAAAATAAATAAACAATAAATAAATAATAACAATGGATCACGGGGATCCAGATCATGCCTAAGAGATCAGGTGACCAAGGCTGGCCAAAGTGACGTCAAAAGTCAATTGACTCATACATTGGTTACAACGACGCAGAGTGACGTCATATGTGACGTGACCGACATTCAGCGGACGGGTGTTGAAGGACAAAGTGGCAATGACCCATTCTGGGTCACTTGTGACCAGTTAACCACAACATGCCATGGGTCAGTTGACATCAAAGACCGGTCTACAGTACCCCACCCTGAGTCATTTGACCTGAATGTAGGCGAAATCTTGGATTTAGTGTTTCTTTTCCACCTGGATCACCATGACACTCTGTTGGTCATTCGATTTTTACTTCGGGTTTGTTGGCTGCAAATTTCCCATCCAGGAACACGTGACTCGGTGGAGAGTCAAACGTGACTTTTATTCTAGGTTATTTAGCGCTTAAAAGTCTCTCCGGATCACTCAGATTAAGTCCGGGTCACCCAAACTCTAACATGGACGTTTGTCACCGCGACCCATTAGTTGAGTCATTGGGATTTAACGTCGATTTGAGTCACTCACTTGATCTTTAAATCTAGGTGTGGGACGTTGTGACCCAGTCGGGGTCACTGAACGATGAAGAATATTGTAGGTCACATGACACGTCCCGGGTGCTTTTACTTTTCACGTAGGTCAAGGTCGCTGGGGATCTGTTCTTGGTCACTTCAAACCTTGAACTTTACTATGACCCGTTCAGCGTCAGCTGACGTAGATCAAAGATTGATCTGTTGATCCTGTACGGCGTATTCGACCCTCACCCTAGATCTGGGTCGCGGTATCCAATTCTAGGTCACTTGACCTTGAACTTTGAGGTAGGTCGGGTGATCTACTTCGGGTCACTCGATTTTTGATCAAGATGGAAGACGGGAGAAAGCAGACCTGTGGCAGCATAGACTGGGAGGGAAAATAAACGTAGGTGAGCCAAACGAGGGGAAACATTGATGGGGATAGACATGAGAAAATGCAGCCTTTGTAACCAGAGACCCGGGGAACATAGATCTGGGGCAAACATAGACCTAGCGGAAAATATAGGCCTGGGGCAAGCATAGACCTAGGGGAAATATAGACCTAGGTCACGCATAGACCTAGGGGAAACATAAACCTACGGCAAGCATAGACCTAGGAGAAGCATACACCTAGGCTAGCATAGACCAATGAGAAACATAGACCTACGGCAAGCATAGACCAAGGAGAAACATAGACCTAGGGCAAA
>JADBJO010015876.1:22500-25000 GCA_016801955.1 Conus betulinus | reverse complement strand
AATAAAAAGAACTCAGGACTATTTTTGGAAACCGCTTGGCGCAAAGATAGGATCATGGATGAGTGCAAAGGTCTAAAATGTGACGTCAGGTCAGGGGTAGCACATACATATCTAGATTGTGAATGACTTCATTGGTTGAAATCCCTGGGGAAGAAAAAAAAACCAAGTGAGATGATTGGTGGTGAGGGTTGTTCATTTGATTTATTATCAGTGTATTATTAATGTTTTGGGCTGTAGATTTATGCTACGCCTCCAATCGCATAATATATGGATTATGAGGGTGATTCAGTGCTAAATCTCCAATTGTGGTGTGTGGCCGTTCCCTCGGTCTCTAACAATAGCTGTTGCATGGTGTATGCTCTATGATTCGCCCCCAAAGTCACAAACACTAAAAGCTGCAGGCTGTTTTGTTTGCCCTATGATTCACCCCCTTGTCATAAACAGCGCTGTTTTTGTTCCTTTTGGTACCACTTTAGTGATAGGTTGCGAATTTTACTACATACTTTTGCTCTCTCTCTCTCTCTCTCTCTCTCTCTCTGTCTCTGTCTCTGTATTTGTGTGTGTTCTCTCTGTCTTTCTATCACCTTCTCCCCCCCTTCCCCCCTTCCCCCCTCCCCCCCCCCCCCCCCCCCCCCAACCACCATTCCGTTGTCTCTGGCTCTTTCAGAACTCACATCAACAGTATTATTAAATTCACAGACGGTTCGATCCGAGTAGCTCTCTCCCCTCCCATCTCAGTGGGAAAGGGGGATGGGCTGAGGTGTGCGTTTTCTCGTCTGTCTCCCAGTCTGTCAGTTCATAAGTTTGTCTGTCTGTCAGCTCGTACGTCTGTTTGCCTGTCTGTCCGTCCGTCTGTCTGTCTGTCTGTCTCTCTGTCTGCCTGCCTGCCTGCCTGTCTGTCTGTCTGTCTGTCTGTCTCTGTCTGTCTGTCTGTCTGTTTGTCTGTCTCTCTCTCTCTCTCTCTCTCTGTGATGGTCATTGTCCCTGCCTCTCTCTCTCCTCTCTCTCTCTCTCTCTCTCTCTTTCTGTCTCTCTCTGTACTCTCTGTCTCTCTCACTTTCTCTCTTTCTCTGTCTCTTTCTCTGTCTCTCAACTCGCTCTCTGTCTCTATTCTCTGTCTCTGTCGCTCTCGCTCTCCTCTCTCCTCCTCCTCTCTCCCGTCATGGGTCTCCCCCTCTGTCCTGCCTCTCTCTCTCTCTCCCCTCTCTCTCTCTCCTCTCGCCTCTCTCTCTCCCTCTTTCTCTCTCTCTCTCCCTTCTCCTCTCTATCCAGCGTCTGGTCTCTCGTCTCCCCTCTTCCACTATCTCTCCTCTCTTTCCTCTTCCTCCCCTCCCCTTTTCCTCTCTCCCCCCCTCTCTCTCTCTTTCGCTGTCCTCTGCCTCTCTGTCTCTGTCGTCTCTCTCTCTCCTCTTTCTCTCTCTCTCTCTCCTCGTCTCTCCCTCTCCGCTCCTCCTCCTCCTCTCTCCTCCCGCCTTCCTCCCCCCTCCTCCTCCTCTCTCCTCTTCTCTTTCTCCCCCTCTCGCACCTCTCCTCCTCCTCTCTCCTCTTCCTCTCTCCTCTCCCTCCCTCTTTCTCTCCTCTCCTCCTCCTCTCCCTCCTCTCTTCCTCCTCCCTCACCCCCCCTCCTCCCCCTCCTCCTCTCTCTCTCCCCCTCTCTCCTCCCCTCTCTTCCTCCGCCTCCTCCCCCCTCTCTCCCTCTCCTCCTCTCTCTCTCCTCTCCCTCTCTCTCCTCCCTCGGTCGCTCTCTCTCTCTCTCTCTTCTCCCCCTCGCCTCTCCCTCTCTCTCTCTCTCTCTCTCTCTCTCTCTCTCTCTCTCTCTCTCCTCTCTCTCTCTCTCTCTCCCTCTCTCTCTCTCTCTCTCTCTCTCTCTCTCTCTCCACATCCTCCCTCCCCCTCTCTCTCACACTTCCCACCGTCGAATGTCTTCATTTCGGCCACATCGCTCAGTGCACCTTCCCATCATGCCCGAACCACAATGCCGATGGCTACGACCTGATAGGCTCCGTGAAGAGTCTAACAACCAGAAAGACATCATTCCCATGTTGTTCCCCCACGTATCATACGTTCTGCTGTGAGAGGACTTGAGCCGAGGAACATGGGGAATTTCTGCAGCCTGGAACGACACTGATGGCTGACGAAAATCTGCTTCTGTCCCTGAAGTAACCTGGTTTCTGTTCATTGCAGGCGGTTGTTGTAGGAAGATTATAGAGAATGGGGCTTTGAAAAAAAAAACATAGAAAACAGAAATAAACGAACAAAATGTAAGGATTTTTTTTTTGTATTCTCAAATGTAAAAGTGTATTGGAAATAAGAAACTAGGTTTATGGTCATATTGGGCGGTATTGTTGGAATATTACAGAGAGCTGGTTGAAAAAAAAATGAGACATAAATAAACAAATAAATAATTTTTATTTCTCTCAAATGTGAAAGTCATTGGAAATAAGTAACTTAGTTCCTGTTCATATTAGGCGCCATTGTTGAAATATTGCAGAGAGCTGGC
>JADBJO010015876.1:0-7500 GCA_016801955.1 Conus betulinus | reverse complement strand
TGCAGCCCAGGGCTCGGAGGCATCAGAGAAAAGTTCATTAAGCCCAAATATCATAGACAGCCATCTTTGTTTAAACTCAAAAGGAAACAAAAACAATACACAAAGTTTCGACTCTTAGAGTCTTTTTCTAAGAGTCGACACACGTTGTGCATTGTTTTTGCTTCCTTTTGACACCCCCGCCCCCCCCCCCTCCCCCCCACACCCCCCCCCACAACGCCACCAACCCCCCCCCACCCGTCCCCCCCCACCACCACCCCCTTCCACCCCCCCACCCCCCACAAAACCCAGACCCCCCCCCCCCCCCCCCCCCCCCCCCCCCCCCAATTAAACCCCCCCCCCCCCCCCCCCCCACCCCCCTGTTTTTTTTTTTTTTTTTTTTTGTTTCGATTTAAAAATTTGTTTGTTGAATTTTTTTTTTTTGTTTCGGTCTTTACCACCAACAATCTTCAAATGATATAGTTGTTCTGAAAAAGACCCAGTCAAATGTTATCAATAAAACTAAATCTACGTTTATCATCCACATCTGCTGAAGTTGTCAAATAATTGCCTTTGTTTCTGTAACGAAGCCTTTCGATTTAGAAAAAATTGTCTCTTGTTGAATATGAGACAACGATTTGCTTTTTGATCCGTATTGTATTACAATTGTTCATAACCACTTTGCTTTACATGTTCACACACCTCTTTGTTAGGGGCTATGGCATTCATCGAATAAATTATTTGAATCTGAATGCCTCTCTCTTCTCTCCGTCTCTCTCTCCTCTCTATCTCTCTCCCTCTTCACCATCCTCCTCTCTATCTCCTCCCCTATCTCTCTCCCTCTCTATCTCATCTCTCTTCCCTCTCTCTCTCTTCTCCCCCATTCCTCATTCTCCCCTCCCTTCTGCCACCTTTCTCTGTCGGTTCTGTTTCTGTTGTGTGTGTTGTGGTGTGTGTGTGTGTGTGTGTGTGTGGTGTGTGTGTGTGTGTGTGTGTGTCTCTCTCTCTCTCTCTCTCTCTCTCTCTGCCACTGAGGATTTTTTATATCAATCTTCCTTTTCAGACACATTTTGTGGATTAGCGCCTGATGTTTTGGTCAAGGGGAGAGGGGGGGGGGGGGGGGGGGTAACGGTGTTTGTGTTTGTAATGGTGGAGGAAGGGCAGCGGGCAATCCAGATTGACAACGAAGGTGTCATTCTGTTCCTCTGGACAAAGAGGAAAACAAAGAATTTCATGTAAAAAAAAAAACTCTACGGAAAAATACATTTTATAAAAGAAAAAAAGAAAGAAAAAAGTTACACACTCAGCACCAGTTCATCTAAAACCTACACCAAGAAAAAAAAAGAGATTCGTTCGATATAAGTTTCGGTGGTGCTACTGGAAAGAGTGGGTGGGGGGAGAGAGAGAGAAGAGAGAGAGAGAGAGAGATAGAGAGAGAGAGAGAGAGAGAGAGAGAAGGAGAGAGAGGTACATATATATCAAAGGGTCTAAGTAGATGGCAGAAGGCAACACAATTAAAAACAAAGAATACTGACCAAAATGATAAATTATCCGCGGGGGGCACAATCTAAAGGAGGGAGGTGGGGGCCCCAATTTGTCAGTCACCACTTACGCACCATCTCGGCGACAACTTCGGGAAAGGCAGAAGTTAGAAGTCTTTGCGTGTCAAGCGTGTTTCGTTTTTTAATTTTTTTTTTTCTTTCTTTTTATTTTTCCTCTCCTCTCTCTCCATTGAAAAGGTCTTCAAAAAGCCAAACGGCAGTGCAACACCCCAATACCCCCCTCCTTCCTCCCCTCCCCCCCCCTCCCCCTCCCCCCCTCCCCGCACCCTCCACCTCCCCCCTCCCCTCCCCTATCACTTTCCTCGTCCCCTTTGAACTCCTCAACGTGCACTACCCGCCCCTTAAAGCACCCACACACACACACACCACACACACACACAAACGTCCTTCACCACCCCCACCCCCCCCTAACATACTCCTCTCCTCCTGTTCCAACCACTCCTCCTCAACACCAAAACAACATGCACACGATCGCGCACACAAACGGTCACACCACACACCCACACAACCACACACACCACACACACACACACACAACACACTAAACTGCATTTTACGCGCGGCTGCGCATTTGCGCCGCGCACACACACACCAAACAACACACACACACACCCACACACACACACACACACACCACACACACACACACACACACACACGCACGCCAACACAGCACATATCTGCCACGCACACACACGCACGCATACTACACACAACACACACACACACACACACACACACACACAAACACACACACACACACACACAACACTGCACGCGCGCGTGCAAACACACACACACACACACACCACACACACAAACACCACACACGGCACACGCACACACACACACACAACCACAACACACGCGCACACACACACACCACACACAACCACACACACACACACAAAACACACCACACAACAACACCCCACACCCAACACACACACACGGTACGCACACACGCGCACGGCAAGGCATGCACCACAAAATGAATACAATTATTGAACCAATTTTGGAGACCACCGAGGAAAGACAGACAGCCAGACAGACAGGGTTGGGCGAGAAAAAAGGCTATGGAAGATTGAACGAAGGATAGTGCCCACGGGAAAAAAAAACAGACATTAGAGAACAACACACACATTTTTAAAACGGACAGGAAAAAGATATTCTTGATGAGAGAATGATTGATGACGAGAGAACAGAGGGACAGACAGACAGATAGACAGGCAGAAAGATAGGACAGGCAGAGGCAGACAGAGTGAGACAGACGGAGAGACAGTAATGGAGACCAGAATTGAGACGAGAGTTTGGGAGAGAGGACCTGTGAAAGAGACGCTGAGAAAGAGAGAGAGAGGAGGAGAGGAGAGAGAAACACAGTCAGAGAGAGAATTAGGGAAGAGAGAGACCGCAGAGGGAGAGAGAGGGGGAGAGAAGAGGAGAGGGAGAGGGAGGAGGAGAGGAGACACAGCAAGGATGGAGAAGGGGAGAGAGGATGAGAGAGTGAGAGACGCGGAGGAGGAGAGGAGAGAGGAGCGAGAGGAGGAGGACAGACGAGAATGAGGCGGGAGGCGGGACACAGGTGAGGGAATGAGACAGAGAGAGGAAATGAGAGAGGAGGAGAGGAAAGAGAGCGCGAGAATGAGAGAGAGGGATCGGAGGAGAGAGACGACGGAGGAGCTAGGCCAAGAGAGCGAAGGAGAAGAGGAGAGATAGAGACAAGAGTCCCCCAGAATGATAGATGATAGAGGAGAGATAGAGAGAGCAGAGAGAGAGAGAGGAAGCGATACGTAGGAGAGTCCGAGACGGACAGACGCCAGACTGCAGAAGACGAGGACCCAGGACAGACAGCAACCAGCAACAAAGAGACAGAGCATGAAAGGGGTGAGAGAGAGGAGAGAATGAGAGGAGCTAAGGCAAGAAAGAGAGATAGAGGACAGAGGGAGAAGGCTGTGTGTGGACAGAAGAGAGCGAGAGCAAAGCGAGGACAGACAGGGGAAAAAGAACGGACCCGATTATGCAGAAGATGTGACAGACCCAGACAGCCCACAAAAGAGCCAGACTGGGAAAGGGAGAGGATGGAGGAGAGAATGAGAGACAGAGGGAGAGAGAGAGTGAGGATGGCGAGGGAGAGACAGACCGAGCGAGGACGAGAGAGAGGATAGGTGGCGAGGAGTAGGGGGAAACGAGGAGATGGACGCGGAAAGAACCACCGGGGGTACGACAGACAGTGACAGACAGAGTTAGAGTAGTACGAGAGAGAGCCACGCCCAGTAGGGGGACATGGATGAGGTAAGGGAGGAGGGGGGCAGGAGGGGAGAGAGCGAGAGCGAGAGGGATAGAGAAGAGGGGAGGTAGATGGACGAAGAAGGAGGTAAAGAATTCGGGGTAGAGTAGGGTGAATGGTGGTAAGGGGGGGTGAGGGGGGGGGGGGAGATGCGGGGTAAGGAGGGAGGACATGTTCAAGGTTTATTCATGTTGTTGTTGTAGCCGCAAATCACAGCTCTGTTTCCTCGCGTTCACCCAGCAACCAGGTCACTTTAGCCAGGGACCCTGTGTGGCCGCCCCCCTCCAGCCCTGCGCCCCTCCACCCTCACTGGCCCTTCCGCAGGAGTCCCTCCCCTGGTCGATCGCATCCTCCATTCAGGAGGAGGGTGAGGTTAGCTCTGTCCCCCTTTGATGGCTGTGTGTGTCTGTGTCTCTATCTGTGTGTGTGTGTGTGTGTGTGTGGTGTGTGTGTGGTGTGTGTGTGTGTGTGTGTGTGTGTGTGTGTTTCTGTGCTGTGTGTGTCTTGTCTGTCTGCTTGTCTGTATGTCTCTGTCCGACTCTCCGTCTGTCTCGGTTCTGTCCATCTGACTGTCCGTCTTCTGTTTGTCTGTCCGTCCTGTCTGTCTGGTCTGTCTGTCTGTCTCTCCTCTCTCTCTCTCTCTCTCTTCTCTCTCTCCCTCTCTCTCCTCTCTCTCTCTCTCTAACCAATCCCTAATCTCTCTCTGTCTCTCTGTCTCTCTCTCTCTCACCCCTCTCTCTATCTCTCTCTCTGTGTCTGAGAGGTCAGTCTGTTCTGTCAACCAAGCATCCCCCCTTAATTCTCTGTCTGTCTGTCTGTCGTCTAGCTGTCTGTATGTCTGTCTGTCTGTCTCGCCTCTCTCTCTCTCTCTCTCTCTCTCTCTCTATCTCCTCCCCTCTTTCTCTCCTCCCTCCTCATCCCTCCCTCTCCGCTCTCCTCTCCTTCCCCCCTCTCTCCTCTCTCTCTGTCTCTGTCTCTTTCTCTTCTTCTTTCTTCTTTTCTTCTTCTTCTTCTTTCTTCTTCTTCTCTTCTTCTTCTTCTTCTTCTTCTTCTTCCCTCCTCCTCCTCCTCCTCCTCCTCCCCAAGTCCATCCACCTCTCTCTGTCTCCATTTAGATGACCGGCTAAGGTAATTAGCGTGATCAGCAGGCGGGCAACGAACAGACAGTGGCCGCACGGCGGAATGGGGGGACAAAGGTCCTAATCATCTCACTCCTTGACCCGAGCTGCTGTCCACGGACAGTTAATGCAAGGTCTCCTTTAACGAGTTGCCGCGCGCCGGTGGAGAAGTCTCGGCCGCCACACTACTAGTCTTTCAGATGGTTTACAGGAATGTTTCTGTTTCTTTGTTTGTTTGTTTGTTCGTTCGTTCGTTTTGTTTTGATGGATGTCTCTATTGAATGTTAAAATCAGTTGGTCTTAGACGTGCTTTCAAGATTTTGCTTTTTTTTTTTTCCCCCAATGTATACTCTCCCCAAATGGTACGAGAAGTGTGATTTGCTGAAAGCATGTGTTTGTTCTTTATATATGCATGTTTCTTTATCTGTTTGCTTGTCTGTGTCTTTATCTGTCTCAAAGTAGACTCCATTATACATTGTTTCTTTATCTGTCTCAAAGTAGACTCCATTATACATTGTTTGTTTATTTGTTTTGTTGTTGTTGTTGTTGTTTCACAGTAGTCTCATTTATACATTGTTTCTTTATTTATCTGTTTCTTTATCTGTTTTCAAAACTAGTGCCCGTTATCCATTGTTTCTTTGTCTGTTTCTTTGTCGGTTTCAAAGTAGTCTCCATTACTATAGCGCAACGCTTTGTGTAACATTTCTTTTTTCACAAGATTGTTGCTGCCGTTCTGTTTCTGGATAGTCTGGCTGTTTGTTTCACGCTGGTTTCGGAGAACCCTGCCACTGTGTGTGTGTGTGTTAGTTTCCTTTATAAAGCTTGTAATGTCTGCTGTCGTTTCATATTAGTTCCTAAACATTTTCCAGCTTTGTTTGTTTTTTCTTAATGCGTTTCCGAGAAACTTGCTGCTTTTGTTGTTGTTGTTGCTGCTGCTGCTGCTGCCGCCGCTGCTGTTGTCGTTGTTTGTTGTTGTTGCTGTTTTTTCGGATAACTTTCGAACAATGTAACAGCCCCCCCCCCCCCCCCCCACACACACACACACACACACACACACACACACACACACACACACACACACACACACACACACAAACCCCCTTTTCCCCCTGCCTCCTCGCAGGTTTAACCCCCTCTCGTGTCCCCCCTCTTCCCCCCTCCCCCGAAATGTGTGTCTGTATAACATCCTAACTAACAAATCACTCGCAGCATACTTTCTCATATCATATCAAATCATGAACATAAAAGACACATCTCCGTAACATCTAAGACCACGCAAGCTCACTAAGTTTGTACACAGTTTGAAACACCATCGATACAAGATGTTCATGTAACAAGTCGTGGATTGTGGCTACAACAGAAAATGGTGAAATGTTACCAGAAATTAACGCTTTTAGAGAGAGAGAGAGAGAGAGAGAGAGAGGGGGGGGGAAGGGAGGGGGGTAACCTTTGTTATATTCAGCTCACCCCCTCCTACACCTTCCCCCTCACGTAACTGCCCCGTCCACCCCGCCTTACCTCCCTTTCTTGCTTTTACTCCATTCATTATGTCCATTCGCCAATTACAGATTTTTCGTTCCCCTAGCCCCCTCCCCCCCCCAACCCCCCCCCCCCACCCCCCCATTTTATTTCCTTTCCCATTTTTCTCTTTTCTTTTTCTCAGAGGGACAGTGCGCGCGGGACCAGGGGAAAGGGGTTTACAAATGAACCAGTTGATGAGAGAAGAAACTTTTTTACGCAAAATATGGAATAATTACTACTTATAACATTATAGTAATATCTAACAGGACTACATATTAAACAAAAGGTAACTTTGAAAGCAAAATCAATATCAGAAAAAAAAACATCAGTCACTGTCATGCCTAATAAACATGGTAAGTATGCCTTGACACGTTTGCCTTACCACATACGCATTTGTGTTCCTGCACTATATTTCGTTCTGAATGCGTCGAGTTTCAGTCTATAAAATACTGAAACAAAGTTTCTGTACTGATACATGTCACGAACCCTGCAGGTGTTCAATGCCTTCAACCTGATCAAAGCTAAGAACATGGCTATTTCGAGCATTAACCCGCAAATAAGGGATGTTCTGGTTGTTTCTAAAAAAAGTCCCAAGCCACTTGTTTTAAAACTTGATGACACTCTTGTAAAGTCAAGGGGACAGAAAGTGACTGTCAGAATTAGAACGAAAAAACTTGATAGATTGTAGTGCTGACATTGAGTCGACAAATAACAATACTTGCACAAGACTGAGCAAACTGATTGCGGTAAATCAATTAAATATGTCAAAGCCATTAGTATACTATCATTTCGGGCGACTAAGATAGATCGATTTTTTTCCTATTGAATATGCTTTACTACTTTAAGTGATGGACATAACAAAAGCAGATGCCAGCGTCTTTGTTTCTTTGTCGGTGATCCATCCGTATATACCGTATATAATACATGTGTGTGTGTGTGTGTGTGTGTGTGTGTGTGTTGTGCGTTGCGTGCGTGCGTGCGTGCGTGTGTGGTGTGTGTGTGTGTGTGTGTGTGTGTGTGTGTGTGTGTCTATTTA
>JADBJO010015875.1:35000-42304 GCA_016801955.1 Conus betulinus | reverse complement strand
GAGTTTTCGTGCCCGCAGAAATCGACGGTGCCTTTAGAAATTGCTTTCTGTCTTTACTCCTTGGGACATACACATAGCACTGGGTTTTCTACTTGAATCAATTTGCAGATCACTTTTTTCGGAGTTTTTGCCTTCCAACTCCCGCTCTCCTCCTCCGTCTGTCTGTCTGTCTGTCTGCTGTCCTGCCTGTCTGCCTGCCTGCCTGCCTGCCTGCCTGCCCCTGCTGCCTGCCTGCCTGCCTCCTGCCTGTCTGTCTGTCTGTCTGCCTGTCTGGCCTGTCTGTCTGTCTGTCTGTCTGTTGTCTGTCTGTCTGCCTGCCTGTCTGTCTGCCTGACTTTTCTTTGTCGCACACCCTCTTTTTGATTTCATTCTTTCATTCCCTCTTTCATTCCCTCTTTCTTCCTACATTTATTTCTATATTTATTCTTTTTCCTTTTCTCCTCGGACTGTTCTTTGTCACACCCCCTCTTTTTATTTCATTCTTTCTTTCCCTCTTTCATTCATTCTTTCATGACCTCTTTCTTCCTACCTTTTATTTCTATATTTGTTCTTTTCCTTTTGTCTTTGTGATTTCTGCACATTCACTGTCCTGTCGAGTTTGTCTCCTATCTTCACTATTTCTATTTTTTCCTCTAGGTTTTTTTTTTTTAATTTTTTTTTTTTTTTTTTTTTTTGCGACGTTTTTACAACTCTCGAGGAAATTCGTTTTTTTTTTTTTTTTTTTGCATTCGGGAAATGCATGGTGTGTGTGGTGTGTGTGTGTGTGTGTGTGTGTGTGTGTGTGTGTGTGTGTGTACGCGCGCGCGCGCGCGCGCGCGTATGTGTGTATGTTCTTGTGGTGTGTGTGTGTGTGTGTGTGTGTGTGGGTGCGCCGCGCGCGCCCGCCCGCCCGCGGCGCGCCCGCGCGCAACGCGCGCATGTGTTTGTTCTTCACATTTTGAGTCTATTTCACGGTACATGACACGACAATCACACCCAACAACAAACTGCTCGCGCGCGCACGCACCACACGCCCACGCCACACACACAACACGCGAAAATAAAGAATACTTAAACAATGGTAGAAAAACGCGGTATTTTTAAACTCTCTCTTTCTGTCTCTGTCTGTCTGTCTGTCTGTCTGTCTGTCTCTCTCGCCTCTCTCCTCTCTCCTCTCTCTCTGCTCTCTCTCTCTCTCTCTCTCTCCGTGATATTGTGTGTGGTGTATTGTTTGGGTGTGGTGTGTGGTGTGTTGTGTGCGCCGCGCGCGCACGTGCACGTGTGTGTGTGGTGTGTGTGTGGTGTGTGTGTGTTGTGTGTGTGTGTGTGGATGTGTCTAGGTGCACATGCCTGTTCACGTGATTGTAATCCAGAATGCATTCCACACACGCGCGCGATCGCACGGACACGCACTGGAGAGAGGGAGTGAGAGAGTAGGAGAGAGAGAGATACGAGAGAGAGAGGAGAGAGAGAGATGAGAGAGGGGAGAGAGAGACGACAGGATGAGACAGAAAGGGAGACAGACAGACAGAGACAAATGACGAAGGACAGAATCAGCACCGACAGACAGACACATGGACTGACACACACAGACAGGCAGGCAGAGAACCCGAGCTCCTTGACCCCCACCTCGCCTTCTATACTTTCATTTGACTCAGCAAACTGACCACAGAACGGAACGGCCGTTGACCCTTCAGCCTATCAATCCCACTAAGTCAAAAATGTCTCCTTCTCCACTGGGATAAAGATAGATCGTCTACTCTCGCTAGCTAGTCTAGGTCCCCAGGGTCCTCTCTCTCTCTCAGATCGAGAGAGAGGGTGAGGATCGAGAGATCCCTAGGTGGAGAGGAGAGAAGAGAGAGAGAGAAGAGAGGAGAGAGAGAGAGAGAGAGAAAAGAGAGAATGAGAGATAGGACGAAGAGAGAGACAGGACAGACCGACAGAGACGAGCAGATAAGGGAGAAAAAAGAGAAGAGTAGAGAAGGGAAGAGAGGACACCAGGAGAGAGAGAGAGAGAGGGAGAGAGAGAGAACGAGGGAGCAGAAAGACACAGTGAGAGGAACGGAATGTCAAAGTCAGACAGACAGACAGACAGACCGACAGACCGACTGACTGACTGATAAAGATATACATACACGCAGACAAACTGATAGACAGACGGACACAGACCAGATCTGAACGCACACAGACAGACACACACTCAGACACAGACAGACAGACAGACAGACAGACAGACAGACACATTCACACACACACACACACAGACACACACCACACACACACACACACACAACACAGAAAGACACAACACCACACACAGCACACACACACACACACACTACACACACACACAGACACACACCACACACACACACACACACACACACACACGCACACACATAACACAGACAAACCCACTAACACACAGAGAAAGAGCACACAACCAAACACACAACACACACACTACACACACCACACACACAACACACACACACCCACACACCACACACACACACCAGAGACTAAAAGAGAGAGAGAGAGAGAAGAGAGAGGAGAGAGAGAGAGAGAGAGAGAGAGAGAGAGGGAAGGAGGGGAGGGACAGGGATGTTCGACGACGAGGAGATCAGGATGGTGATGACAAGACTGCTGTGTGGGTAGAACTGTTAAGACAAAGAAGAAGAAGAAGAAAAGACACAGGTCAAAACACCAGTAGTCCCCGTCTTACGCTAAACGCCTCCCCCCCCCCCCCCCCCCCCCCCCCCCCCCCCCCCACACACACACACACACACAAAAAACACACACAGTATTCTAAGCGAAGACCATGGGTAACTAACAGACAGAAACGATGCCACTGATTCCAGACATCTTGGTTTACAGACAGTTACTGGCCAAAGGGTATACGGATGGCGGAGGTAATGTCGCGTTTGTTACATGCAGGGAGACTATACTACAGCCGGAAATCTAATCACATATTTTTCATAGTGTTTTAAAAAATCAGCTCCGCCGAACAGCACGGACAAACGATCCTAAGACTCAACACCCCACCCTTACCGTACGCCGAGTTCGACAAAGTAAGTGATTGCTCGTTCTTCATTTTCCGTCGTCCTGAGTGTTGTTTTCCCTTGCCTGGAGAAGACCTAAGAGGTCGAAACGCGTCGTGTTTTTGTCTTGTGATTCGTTTGTCCATGCTGTTTAGGGAGGAGTTGATTTCCAACACTTTCTTTTTTTTTTTTTTTTTTCTTTTTTTTTAAAAGATTTTGCAACTTGTTAAGGAATGTAATATGAGAACGATTGAGGACAAATTCTTGCTTCGCATCTAGAATACCCCCGAAAAAAAAAGACTTGCTTTCGTAAAGGCTGATTCCAAGAAACCATACATATTGTCTCTTAACATTCAGTTTATGCTAGCTACAAGTCTTTCCTTGCTTCTAAGAAAGTTAGCTGCAAAGTGAGATGACTGCAGGCTGAAACTAAAACAGATTTTGAAAGGTATTTAAATAACTCTGACAATTAACATGCACAAACGAATTGCATCAGATAAAACACCACGCCCTTCGACCTCTTGGGTTCCTTTCAGGCAAGCATATAAGCAACATTCTGGACAACAACAACAACAACAACAACAATGAAGAACGAGCAAAATAAGAGAAGTGATGGCTCATTCTTCATGTTCATTGTTCTGAGTGTTGTTTAAACTTTGCCTAGAGAAGGCTAAGAGGTCGAAACGCGTCGTGTTTTGTCGTGTAATTCGTTTGTCCATTGGACTGGCGGAGGTATTTGAAATGCCTTCATAAATTAAGCAACTAAACACAGTTACTAATGTACACATTAGGAATTCAAGTTTCTGATACAGAGAGCTTTGTGAACAAAAAGTGCGGCTTGTTTTATCATCAGTTTATGGTTTGTGCTTGACATCAACAATATAAATTTAAAAAAAAGATGGCCGCCTCCAGAATTTGTGCGCGGAATAAACCGACACGAATATCTTTATACATTGGACATATCAAGAGAAAGTGCATTTCACTCTCTTCAACATCACAGCAAAAAGGACAGCGAGAATCAGTATTACGACCAGGTTGAAACTTAAGAAAGTGGGACTTCAGAACGGACATTCCTATTCTAAACCTTGCAAAAGACTTCTCACAGTTATATTCTTAATCAAAGATACGTACTCGGAGCAAATAACATCCTGTTTGAAAAAGGAATACACGTAAAAAAAAAAATCATGAGAAGATAAAGAAGATCTCCAGTCCTGCTTAAAACAGTCAATAAGACGTTGTTTAAATTCTGCTATAAAATTTTAAACATTTCCAACACCTTGCGACTCCCAAACAATTCCAAATCCATATTTAAACAAAAAACGTTGCGTACGTTACATGCCCAAGTAGAATAATTATGACGCTGCAACTCCAACAACATATTGTAGGCCTTTTTTGAGTACCTTGAATTATCTAATCTTGTCAATCTCAGCCAAAATTTAATACATCTGCAGTAAGTAGCTACAAAGAGGGGGTACCTTCCAGTTTCCCCGTAAATTAATTGTCTTGGAGACTTATAACTTACACCAAGAAATCGCTTCAAAGCTGTGAGATGTACTCTTTCAATTTGGTCTTGGACTCCGGACAAGCCCCAAATTTCTGAACCATAAGTAAGGATAGGCAGAATTTGCGAGTCAAAAGTTTTTGAAAAACACTTTTGGAGAGAATTCACCAACAGACCACAATAAACTTCATAATTGCTGAAACACCCTTGCTGGCACGCCCAGCTAAGTCTTTCATGGTATGAGAAAATGAAAGTTTGGTAGACAGACATAAGAATACCTAGGTATTTGTACATGTTAACAATTTTCAGTTCATAACCATTAAAATACCACTTTTTTCGCTTTCACCAATAAAACCCCCATTTCGAAACACAACAATATTCGACTTGTCAAGATTCACAACAGGCCCAAACGTTTTGAGCTTTCACAAAGTATATGTAGCTGGGTTTTGTAGACCAATTACGGTGTGTCAGAAAATAGAAAAACATCGTCTGCAAATAACAAAATAAATAGTTCTGTTAGTTCTGGGGCAAGCTGAATGCCATGTCTACCATGTTTGGTAATATCACAAGTAAGCTCATCAATAAAAAGTGAGAACAATACAGGAGAGCACACTTCACCTTGTTTTACTCCTTTAGGACAAAAAAATTCTTCAGTCAGATCTGCTCCTGCGCGCACACGTGCTTTGACAACTCTGTACATGCTTTGCAAGGCATAAAAAATTTTACCATTCAAACCATGCTTGCGTAATACTTTCCACAATTTATTTTATCTCTGCAAACCGAGTCAAATGCCTTGCGAAAATCAATAAAAGCAACATATAACTTTCTTTCTGTGCCTTAAAAGCTGTTTCTGAATCATAGAAAAAAGTGTAAAAATATGATCAGTGGTACTATGATCTGGTCTAAAGCCAGCTTGTTCCTCACCAATAACATTGTTCATTTCAATCCAGTCAGTAATACGCTTATTTAAAACGTAACTGTACAGCTTGCTACTGATGTCAAGCAAAGAAATTCCTCTGAAATTATCTGGAACAGAGGGGTCACCTTTTTTATGTAATGGTAGTAAAATTGACAATGACCAAGCATCTGGAAATAAGCCCTTGTCAAAAAGATTGTTGAAAAGCTTCGTGAGAAATGGTAAAATCTGTTCACAACTATATTTGTAAAATTCTCCAATAAGACCATCAGGCCCAGCTGCTTTGTGATGCTTCAAGGCACCAATAGCTGAGCGTATCTCGTGAGAAATAATTGGTACATTTAGACATTCACAATCAATAAATACAGAATTCCCTAGTTCACCAACAACCTCGTCAGAGACAGATCGTAAGAATCAACATCATTTACAGAGTTGAATACATTCTTAAATGATCATACCACTGTTCTTTTGAAACATTTACACCAGTGGCTCCTCTTGCACGCACAGCACGTATAGTGTCCCAAAATTTACGTGGGTCATTGGAGCAGTTATTAAGATTATTAATGATACTATCACGATGCGTTCGCTTTTTATCTGCTAAAAGTTGTTTGTACTGTCTTCTTTTTTCACAGTAAGAGAGTCTATCTTCAACAAAGTTAGAATATTGACATTTGCGGAGACGTTGCCTCAGGAGTCGACGACTTTGTCGACACTCAAGGTCAAACCAAATCCGCAATTTTTCCACACCTACAGTATGTGTCACCAGCATACTCTCACCAGCCTTACGTAGACAATCATTAAACTGGAAAGGGCTAGGTTCACATCAGTGTTTATCAGATCAGTAGCTACATTTAATTTGTCTTTAATTTCATGTGACTGCATTGAATTTAAAAATATGTTTTTCATGTCATCTTTCCACTTATATTTACTTAGCTGTGCAGTTTGCTTTGGCAAATGTGCAGTGGAAACAATAGTCGAATCGGCCAAGAATTTAAGCTCAACAATTGTATGTTTTGATTCAATCAGGGGTACTACATTAAAACTCTGGCAAAATGGCAACAGGGTGCGGGAAACAATAAAATAATCTACAACACTTGAGCCATTGGGTGAAGTGTATGTGAAGTGCCCAGGAAACCCGTAAGATTTAACACCATTCAAAATACACAGACCAAATTCTTCACAGACATTTAGTAACAGACGACCAAAAGCATTAACGGACAAATCACGAGAAACACGTGCAGTTCTCTCATCAACTTCTGGATTATCGTCTGCTGAATCAGTCAGATCTGCCAGATTCTGAATTGGATCACCAAAGTCGGCTTGTAGGGAGCCAGTTCTTGCGTTCAGATCACCACAGATAATGATAGGTAAATCACTATGCTCTCTCATAGTTCAAGCAGGCAGTCCTCTAATAACGAAACACCATTATAAATGTCAGTCTCTTCATAGTAAGGAGAGGTTTCGGGTGGCAAATAACAGCCTACCAACAAACAATCAGTTTCTGTAGCTAGAATATGTTTAGAAAGCTTCAAGGAGACAATGTTATCTATCTCAGTCTCTATTCTTTCAATAAAATTACATAAATTCTTTCTAACCAAAAAACCAACTCCACCTGATAAACGACCGTGAATGTTATCATTGAGCTTAACGCCCGCCGAATCAAAGACTTTATGACATGAGAACAGTGACTGAGGAATTGATTTAGTAAAGGTTTCACAAAGAAAAGCAAAATCATATTCATTTATCAAAAATGTGAGATCACATTCATCTGTGATGGTCCGTAAGCCTTCAACATTGAATGTCATAAAAGATAAAATTTGTTTTTGAATTAGAACTAGTAAATCACACACCGTTCATTCCTGCTAAC
>JADBJO010015875.1:27500-30000 GCA_016801955.1 Conus betulinus | reverse complement strand
GCTGGGAAAGTGACGGTGACCTGCTCTGCTCTGCTGCTAGGGAATAGATGGCAAGGAAAGTGGCGGTGGCCTGCTCTGCTCTGCTGCTAGGGAATGGATGGCAAGGAGGGTAGGAAACTGGACACTGCTGGCTCAAGCCGGGTTCGTCTCGTGACCGGGCAGCCCCCGCGCTGGCCTTAGGGTCCCTCTGACGTAGACTCGTGGCTCCTTTGTGTGACTGACCGAGGCCCCCGAAACAGAAATGGCCCGACATAGCGAGGCGTGACGTCACGAAAAGAGGCGATTGCCTATGGCTGGCAGCTCTCACGAGGCTAGAATCAGAACGCAGCGGGCTGTTCCTTTTCCGACAGATGAGAAGCATTTTCGCCAAGGCTTTCTTAGTCTACGCAGGCTTTGTTAATAAACAGGAGTACGTAACTTTTTTGACGTTGTACATCTAATATTTTTTTTTATTCTATTTCGGGGGCCACGGATTGATGCCATCTCTGTGACGCCTTGCGCGGTCCGGTCCCTACTGGCGCAAAGCGTTCTGCCTTGTCTGCCTTTTTGGCCGACTCTGGCGAAATGTCCAGTGACGGCGAGGATAGACTCACTGACCGCAGGGAAAGTCCTGTCGACAGCGGGAAAGACTGTGACCCGGGATTCTCTTCAGAGGGCACGTAGTAAGACACCATGGCGAAAGCTTGGCCGTGACTGGAGGTGTACTGTCATCACCTGTCAGCGGAACAGCGAGTGAGGCTGAGGGATGCACACGACAGTTGCTTGATGGAGGTGTTTGTTGTTGTTGTTGTTGTTGTTGTTTTTGCCGGTGGGCTCTCCAGTCATGAAATATGGGTGATACACCCATGGGAACGCTGTCAAACACACACACACACACACACACACACACACACAAAATGTACACGTAGATCAATTAAGTCGCTCTGGTGTGTTATTCGCCAAGATGGGCAGTCACCTCATTTCACAATCGCCGGCTTTGTAATGTTCAGCATTTTTCTTCTTCATGAAATCCTGACCGGAGGAGGAAGGGAGGTAAGTTGGGCACTTAGTGTTGCCGGCAGCCCTGTGTCGTATAATATCTGGGAATCGTGATATCTTGGAACGCGTTTCCAGATTTCCTGAACTTCCAATCGTGAAGTGATGTGAAATCTGTGTACTTTGTGAAAATTATGCCAAGAAATGAATGGGGAAAAAAAGTGACAAGAAGGCCAAAGATCTCAATGCACCTAAATAAATTGATTCCTACCTTATCTCGAAAATTCATTCTCTTTTTTTTCATCTTCTTTCTGCCCTTCTGAGCTCTGAAAGACCACGTTACCAGATATCACGGGTCTTCCCAGATACCACAGTACATTTTGGGAACGCGTTCCAAAAAAAAAAAAAAGTGATATCTGGGAAGCCTTCCCAGCTATCATGTTCCCAGATTTCACGCGACACCGGGCCAGCTTGCATTTCTCTCGTGCTAGGATCGTTTCTCAAGTCGAACACGACCCATGGACAGATCATACGTGTGAAGAAAAAAACCGATGATGAATGAAAGTTTTTTCTGTCCCCGTTTCCACATTTCATCCCAGTTCTAATTTAGGGACACCGGCCTTCCCACTGTACGGGAGATTCCAATTGAAAATGTAATGTAAGTGAATAAGAAAATTTCCGCGATGTTTTTCTGAGAGTAGAAGCAGCGGGTAGCAGAATCCTGCATCGTGTGGAAACAAAGTTGAAATCGGGATAAAGAATTAAAAGCAAAGAAACAAGAAAAGAAACAACACCATGAGTTAAGAAGTACGAGCACTATAGTACCGCTGATCGATGTGGCTGCTGTGTGAAAACTTGCTGGCAGGATCAAGTTGGCAGAGAGAGAGAGAGAGAGAGAGAGAGAGTTGTTTACAGCCCATCCGACCTGAAAGGGCCATAATCAGGGTTGTCACGGCGTTCAAGTCAATTCACAAGTCATTGAAAAAAAAAATCCCAAAACTCTTTATACTACACCTTCTAAAAACACGACGGATATTTCATTAAAAAAAAAAAAATCTTTCTTCTGTAAAATCTTAGATCAGATGAAAGATGATGATCTCCCTCAGGAATTCAAAGATCACATCATGTGGGGGACATCTCTGAACAAGGTTTTCGTGGAGCCTGCTGTCAAGTGGCCGTCTAAGGACATCATTGTCCGACAGCCGAACACACACACACACGCGCGCGCACATGCGTATACGCCCATATACATAGGCACACACACACACACACACACACACACACACACACACACACACATATATATATATATATATATATATATATATATATATATATATATATATATATATGCATGTATGTGTGCCAATTCGTGCGTGCAAAAGCATGCTCACACAAGCCTAAAAATAACACATATGCATGCACATCTGTACACACACACACACACACACACACACACACACACACACACACACACACACACACTAACACACACATAAGCACATGCACGGACCCACACACTGAT
>JADBJO010015875.1:0-22500 GCA_016801955.1 Conus betulinus | reverse complement strand
AGAGAGAGAGACACACACACACACACACACACACACACACACACACACACACACACACACACACACACGCGCGTATATGTAAGATTTAAGATTTCCCCCTGCATTTTATACTGTTTATATAATTATTTTATTTCAGTTTTTCAGCGACTGACTTCCTTATCGCACTTTCTTTTTGTTTCATTTTTCGATCCTTTGCTGGCCACTTTATGGTGCTGGTGGATTTTTTTTTAACCCTTGGTGGTGAGAACGCCGCAGAATTATGGACTGTGGTGTATCCCCGTTTGATACCAAGGGAGCACAGACACAATCAGCCATGTTTCCCTGATGATGAGTCCAAATCAGCGGACGAAAGGCCTAGGAGCGGGCAATATGGATGGATCTGCCTTCGAGAGGGATTGCGATGGGTTAGCCGTAGTTCCTGATCCGTTTATTAAAATCAATCTTTGAAGTTTCTACCGGTGCTTTTAATTTCTGTGTTTGGTTTCATTATCAAACGTGCTTGCATTTTTTTCTGTGTTTGGTTTCATTATCAAACGTGCTTGCATTTTCCTTGGGCCAGGATAATTTAATAAAACTGAATACGACCCATTGGCAGAAACATGTTAAGAATAACCGATGATATGAAGAGAAAAGCTTTATTTACACATTTCAGCTGCGTACTAGTCAGAGACCCTCTTGGCGTTGATCTCGTTAATGTTTCACCCCGTGCTTTAACGGAAAAGAGAAAGCTGAGGAGCCATTCCGATTTGGGCCGGGAGATTTGAATCAAAAAACGTAATCAAAGTGAATAGAAGAGTAGGCATGTAGGCACTATCAAGCCCTCATTTCACCCCAGACGAACCCAAATGCATCATGTGTATGCTGATGGCATTTTCTTTCCATTTTTTTTTTGTAAGGTAGCAGTGGGCTGGCTGATGTCTGTGTCACACAGTGGACGCCATTCGTCGACGCTCACCTCGGGCCCGTGGGAAGAGTTCGACCGGCAGGCAGCGCATCGTTGTCTAACTATGGAACACATCTTGCGTCAAGAAACAAACTAACAGACACAGTTCGGTTCTTTTTTGCTACAAATGGCGACAATGCTTAAGAATGCGGCGAATTATGTAGCCTGCTAAAGTAGATGAATAGAAAACACAGGAAAGAAAAACGGAGGCTTAGATAAGTCAGCAAATAAAGCTCGTCTCTAATTTATCTTCTTTTCATTAGCAAAAATAATCCTGTAAACCTTTTCATACAAACAATTTAAATGTTGTTTGTGAACGCCAGAGTCAAACCCCATACTTTTTGCAATTATGTCAAGCCATTTTTTTTGTATCATACACTATCAACAGTGACGTCCTCTAAGTACGATGTGACGAGTCCAGATACTCCCTCTGATGAGCTGGTGGTGACGGGTGCTGGGATAATGTTTTTTAAACAGATGTCTGGTGACAGCGCCTGACTCACAGACTGGTCAGGGTGTATGGAGAACATGGGCAGGGCGTGAAGAGGGGTCATGTAGATCATCCTGAGATTCCACTCTCCACGAATCACCATACCCAGCACAGTCACCACACAGTTACATTCCAGACCACTGTAATTTCATCTCCTGACACAGGCGTTGCGCCATAGCCGTCATTACACTAAGCAAT
Organism: Conus betulinus; assembly: GCA_016801955.1. Taxonomy (NCBI): domain Eukaryota; kingdom Metazoa; phylum Mollusca; class Gastropoda; order Neogastropoda; family Conidae; genus Conus; species Conus betulinus. The sequence goes on along the minus strand of JADBJO010015875.1, from coordinate 20,869 downwards.
GCACTGAAAAGAAACTAACAGAGAAACAGACAGACAGAGAAACAGATCGCAAAACAAGTAAGCAAAGAGCCAGGGTTACATTTTTAAAAAAAAAGAAAGAAGAAAGGTTAACGGCTATAGATAGGTCGATGAAGAAAAGAAAAAAAGAGAAACAAACAACAAGAAAAAAATACCAAACAAGTAGGGTAACTCATGTTCACATGATGAAATAAATACATGCCCATAACTCCACACGAATGCTGCTTAAGACACCGAATCGCCTGGCAGAAATGACAACACAGAGAACCCAGAACAGACATTCCTGGAAAAGTGTAGGATACATGCAAGAAGGGGTGAGAGATTGGGAAACGCAGGCAGAAAACAAAACAGACAGACAGATGGACAAACTGACTGAGAGGCAGGCACGCGGACAAATATATAGTTAGACAAGCACAGAAAGACGCCACATAGAAATAGGGGGGAAGGGGAAGATGGGGGTATACGGGATGGGGAAAATGAAGGGTGGTGGGAAAAAAAGACAGAGGTAGGGGATTATGTGAATAAAGCCTACACTGATCTGTATGCTGTTATGATTTTTAATAACTGCACCTACAGAAGAAGAAGAAGAAGAAGAAAAAAAAAAAGAAGAAGAACAACAACAACAACAACAACAACAGCAGCAGCAGCAAGTACAATAAAAGGCAGGTAGTCAACTGTTCCACGACCAAGACAGAAACAGACCAAGATGCTCACATACCATTCTTTCAGACATTTTCACCCCAATCCAGTTCCAGTTCCGGAAAACAAAGTCAACTGCTCTATGAAGATCAACAGAACCACGTCAACGAAGACTCCAAACAGCAAAACACACATCTCCGTGAACATGAAGATGTTAGACCATCAACAGAACCACGTCAAGGAAGACTCCAAACAGCAGAACACACATCTCCGTGAACATGAAGATATCAAAACTTCAGCCAGCAGTATCTGATTTCAGCTAACAATGAGTACATTGAAATCCATTGCATTATCCAGTCTCTAATCCCGTCCACACTCGAGAACCAGTTCTTCACTTTTGACATTGTGTTTGCAGTCAGTGTTAGATCTTCACCTGCAGTTCGTTACTTAGTGGTGGGGAGGACACCGTGAACCCTGACTTAACCCTCTCTGTTCTGCTGGGAACATGGTGATGACCTGTGACCTCTGCCAGCTGACTGGGGAATGGCAAGGAAATTCCAGGACACGGGCAAAACACGTGACTGACATGACTTTTATGATAATAGCAAGATCTGTGTCAGTGTCAATTTCACCAAGGGGGTATCATTCCATGCGGGGTAGTGCAATATACGCAACACCACTTCTGCAAGATTTCTAGACCACACTGCGCACGAATTACAACTGATGGATAAATGAATCTGATGAAGATGAGGATTTAAGACGAAGGTCCAATGGATTTCACAGATGTCTGACCTGTATATTTGCTCAGCGCGCTGGTCTCAGACCTTGGGGTACCTATAACTAACATTGGCTGCACCGATGTTACCATTGCATATGTGTGTTTTCTTGAGCGAGCATTGTGTGAACGAGAACATACTATGCCGTCATATGGAAACTAGAAGTTTTGCAGGGGCACTGGTAATCAGGTGAAGGCATTCACGTCAACTGATTCCAGCATCATCACGCCTTGCAACATGACATTTGTGGCACAAAGAAGGAAATTAGTGTGTATCAGGATTTGTGTTGAATTATCTGTCTCAGAATAGACAAAAAAAAAAAAATAAATAAATAAAAATAAAATAAAAAACGACAAGATACATTGAGCAAGAACAGGTTGGAAGCAGCCCATTGTGTGTGTATATGTGTGTGATTGGGTCGGTGGGCACGGGCCCATGTGCATGTGCCATTCTGCGTGTGCATTGTGTGTGTGTGTGTGTGTGTGTGTGTGTGTGTGTGTGTGTGTGTGTGTGTGTGTGTGTGTGATCTGCAGGAGGTGGTGGTCGTGAAGAAGAAGAGAAAGGGGGTGGGGAGGGGTGCAAATGAAAAAAAAACCCAGCAACTGATCATTAGCAAAACAACAGTTACTGGAGCGAGTCACTGATGCTGGCTCCCTGGCTTGGATCATGGAGAATACGTTCCCTGCAGGATTCAGTTGAAACTACCTGCACAAAAACTTCAACTGCTGTGCTCCACAATTAACATTTTCCTCAACATCAGAACTGGACAAAAAAAAAAATCCCCCAAAATTTTGCTGAAAGCAGTACTGAAACAATCATTGTGAATACTTTCCTCAAACATACAACGCTGGGAAACTGCTAACCATAGAACTTCAACTAGTCCACATCACTACCCAGCTTGTCCTGAACACTGGGAATGGAAGCCCACCAAGACTTATGAGATTAACTTCCCTGCCCAGAAAGAGGTCTGTACACTATGGAGTCAGATCAATCCGATGAGGGAGTGTCACAACTCGCTGTCCGCAGACTGCTGTATGCATCGTGGGCAGACTGGGGTATGCATCGTTGGCAGACTAGGGTATGCATTGTGGGCAGACTGGGGTATGCATTGTTGGCAGACTGGGGTATGCATTGTGGGCAGACTGGGGTATGCATCGTGGGTAGACTGGGTATGCATTGTGGGCAGACTGGGGTATGCATCGTGGGCAGACTGGGGTATGCATCGTGGGCAGACTGGGGTATGCATCGTGGGCAGACTGGGGTATGCATCGTGGGCAGACTGGGGTGTGATGCGTGGGCAGACTGGGGTATGCATCGTGGGCAGACTGGGGTATGCATCGTGGGCAGACTGGGGTATGCATCGTGGGCAGACTGGGGTATGCATCGTGGGCAGACTGGGGTATGCATGTGGGCAGACTGGGGTATGCATCGTGGGCAGACTGGGGTGTGAATCGTGGGCAGACTGGGGTATGCAATGTGGGCAGAGTGGGGTATGCATTGTGGGCACACTGGGGTATGCATCGTGGGCAGACTGGGGTATGCATGTGGGCAGACTGCTGTATGCATCGTGGGCAGACTGGGGTATGCAATGTGGGCAGACTGGGTATGCATCGTGGGCAGACTGGGGTATGCAATGTGGGCACACTGGGGTATGCATCGTGGGCAGACTGGGGTATGCATCGTGGGCACACTGGGGTATGCATCGTGGGCAGACTGGGGTATGCATGTGGGCAGACTGGGGTATGCATCGTGGGCAGACTGGGGTATGCAATGTGGGCAGACTGGGGTATGCATCGTGGGCAGAGACTGGGGTATGCATCGTGGGCACACTGGGGTATGCATCGTGGGCAGACTGGGGTATGCATCGTGGGGCAGACTGGGGTATGCATTGTGGGCATACTGGGGTATGCATCGTGGGCAGACTGGGGTATGCATCGTGGGCAGACTGGGGTATGCATTGTGGGCAGACTGGGGTATGCATCGTGGGCAGACTGGGGTATGCAATGTGGGCAGACACTGGGGTATGCATCGTGGGCAGACTGGGGTATGCATCGTGGGCAGACTGGGTGTGCAATGTGGGCACACTGGGGTATGCAATGTGGGCACACCGGGGTATGGAATTGTGGGCACACTGGGGTATGGCATGTTGGACAGACCAGGGAATGGATTGTGGGCACACTGGGGTATGGAATGTGGGGCACACTGGGGTATGCAATGTGGGCACACTGGGGTATGGAATGTGGGCACACTGGGGTATGTGGGCAACTGGGGTATGGGCACACTGGGGTATGGAATGTGTGGCACACTTGGGTATGCATTGTGGGCAGACTGGGTATGCGCAGACTAGGGTATGGATTGTGGGCAGACTAGGGTATGCAATGTGGGCAGACCGGGGTATGCAATGTGGGCAGACTGGGGTATACAATATGGGCAGTCCGTCCACAGATCAATGTGGGAACGAGAGTCCCCTTTCGGGAGAAAATTTACTGCCTGCTGACAGTCGTTCCTATGTGCTCTCGTTAGGCCTTTGAGGACTTTCCCACGCGCTGACCAAACCGTCGCTCACCCTGAAGGCTTTCGCGAGGTTTTGACTGGCGCTGGCCTGTTATCCATCATCCCCAGCCGTCCGAAGTAGCAGCTGCGTGTCTGTAGCCGGGCAGATAAACAATGTGACACTTTCACTGTGTAGGGTGCAAGTTCGGATCGACGTTTTAGACAATGAAATGAACTTGCGGCAGTTATCAGGCGAGCACCTAATGACACTTGTTGTCCATTACCTGTGTCCTTTGTTGACAAGGCGTGGTCAGTGACGTCTGTATGAAAGCAGCGCATTTGGATTGCCAGTGTAGAGAAAAATAAAAACAACATCAGCGAAATGAAATAAATTACTTGAAAAAAAAAAGGTTATTTCCAAATAATACAACATCCCTTTTGCAGACAGGTTTTTTTTTTTTTAAAGATACTAACGGTTTTTTTTTTTCCTGGAGAATCTCTCCCATGTAATTAACAGTTTGTCAAAAACAATCACTCTCCGATTTCTTGTCAGATTTGCAACCTGCTAGGTCTCTCCACACACACACACACACACACACACCCACACACACAGCCCACCTCCTCCAACGCCCCCCCCCCCCCCCCCCCCCCCCCCCTTAAAAGATATACATACACGAGTGTCCGGGATGTACTTCAGAAGTTTCTCCCTCCACCCCCCGCACACACACACACACACACTCCCGTCCTTCGGACGATCAAGATGAGGATTACACCACTACACATACAAATATGTACTTAGCAAAACATTTAGGAATCTGACAGGAAATACACCGATATGATGATATTTTTTTCTTTCTTTAATTCAAACTGAATATTAAGTAATGATTTACTAGTTTGGGGTCTCTCCCCCCCACTACCACCCACTACCACCACCATCCCCCCCCCCCCCCCCCCCCCCCCACACACACACACACACACACACATTTTAATTATGTAAATTCGTTGTGCACAGGTTGATGCTGCCACGTTCGAAGACAGTGCTCTGTCTCATTCTATAAAAAATAAAAACGGTCCCTGGGGAATGAGGCTTTCCTTTTTTTTTTTTTTAATTAAGAATGATGTTTCCCAGCCAGAGAGGACACAAGTTGAAGGGTGGAGGGAGAAGAGAGGGAGAGACAGCAGCAAATGCGGAGCAGGGGGGGGGGGGGGGGGGGGGGGGGGGGGGGGGGGGGGGTGGTGGATGGAGAGGTGGACGGGGTTTGTCCCCCCCCCCCCCCCCCCCCCCCGGCAGTGAGCACTGCAGACGCTGTCCAGCCAACAAGGCGCCACCTAGTGTCACCTGTGTAAATAACAATCGGCGCTAATCACTCTGGCCGTAGAGAAGCCGCCCTTAAAATGGCTGACATCAGCGTCATCAGGGCCATAGGGGGAACAACCTCAGCGTTAGCACCTGATAAGTTTGGCAGGGCGTAGGTGTCGTTTGGAGAGGGGGAAGACGGGGCGGAAGGGGGGGGGGGGGGGGGGGGGGGGGGTTAGGTGGCTTTTCAAAGTCGATTCTCATTTTTTTTTCAAGACTGTCCTCGACGAGGGCTTGAACACACACAGACACAGAGAGAGAGAGAGAGAGAGAGAGAGAGATCCACGAGAGCCTAAGAAAGGGAAGCGCAACCTACCAGACGGTAGCCTTGTGTCTCTTTTCCCTGCTATGGTATCCTGATCGCGTCAATAACCTGAAACTCTGTGGAGACAATTCGTTGAAATACATTTTCCGTACGCTACAGTCCCTTACCCCTGTCTTCCCACCTCCAAAATGCAACATCGACTGAAATTAGATTTTTTTTTTTCTAAAAGGCAAGATGAGTGTTAATTTTTTTTTTTTTATATGTGATGATTTTCCTATCCATGATTCAAGTCCTCATTAAGCTGAGAGAGACACCACAAAACAAAGACAGAAACTGGGAAACAGTTACATGCGCACGAGAGTAAAGGGGGACATCGAGAGAGAGAGAGAGAGAGAGAGAGAGAGAGAGAGAGAGAGAGAGAAACATGTTTCTTATGACAGAAAACAATAAGCACAAAAGTCTACTTAATCTCTTGCCTTCAAAAATGTGAAACACCCAGGTATGGGAAGAGAAAAAACCACACAATGGCTTTACAAAAGAAAAAGCTATTACCCTGTTACAATACAGATCGCATGAAAACTAATATTCTAATACGCACAGAAAGGGTAAAAAAAAAATCGGAACAGCCGTCTTAGCTTTTCTTCATAGTTCTTAGAATCTCTCATGGATTCTCCAAAGAAAAGAAAAACAGCCGACGTGTTTAAAGACTGAAAAACTAAAGCAAACAGCCCTTTTTCGGGGGGAAAAAGTAGGTTTATTTGATTTCGTTCAACCTGAACACATTTAAAACGGATCAGCTGTCATTGTTAATGTGATCCAAGTGTCCAATCACCTTAGGCTCTAGAGATCAAAATGATAAGATACATTCACCTCTAGACACTTGTTTGTGTGAGGTTAAAAGATCCACGACACCGAAATAATTTCTACTCTAGTCAGAAAAAGGCGACGGCCGTACTTTTCTTCTTGCTGACCACTGAACGCCAAAGGCACTGACCAGATCGCTGTACTGTCCGTGTCCTGTCCTTTTCAGGGGCTTCTATCCACCTCCCGCGGCCATAGCGATGTGGACGGTGGTGAGTGCGGCCATCAACTGTAACGCGCAGCGCGCATACACGCTGTGCGTCGCCTGTGTCAGTTGACATCACCGAGTTCCTTCACAAACAATGACGTGTCGTGGGTATGTACTTTGGTGCTAACATCCCTGTCCTCATTCTCTTCTTCTGCACCACACCTTCCTCTGCCCTCACCTCCCATCATCGACCCTTGTCCCCTCTGTCCCCATCCACCGCATTACCACCCCCATGTCCACCTATGTTTAACGAGCTCCACTTTACAAGTACACACCTAACATCGATGACGTGAAGCAAAAAAAAAAAAAAAAAAAAAAAAAAAAAAAAAACCTGAAGAGTTGTGATTGTTCGTTCTTCCATTTCATTGTCCTCAATGTAGCTCATCTTGCTTGAAGAAGACCAAAGAGGTCGAAACGCATCGTATTTTATCTTCTAATTTGTTTGTCTCTTTCGTCTGGAGGTTTAACGATACTTTCCCTTTTAAAATCCAGACAGTAGATCACACACACCAACTTCTGGGGAATATGAAGATGACCTATGACCTCTGCCTGCTGACTGGGGAATGGTAAGGAGTAACCAGCCTCGTCACGTGACCAGGCAGAGCGCTCCCTGGTGTTAATGTAAGGGGGATAGGTAGAGAAGAGAGCAGAGGGGTAGAAGACGCAGAAGACAGCCAGTGGACACATACCTTCCACATCAACGCCAGCCTGCTGGCTTTCTCTCTCTTTTAAATCAAATCGCAATTGCAACAAAGGACTCATCTGGACCGAACCAACCTATTAGGACATAAACTTTCTTTCGCGTTCCTGGCCATGCTAGATCCTCAATCCAGTTAGTAAGGCAAAGTCAACAGTCCGTCGAAGAGACCCCCACCGGTCCCCACAGCTTCTCCTGGACTCAACCGGGGGCAACGTCTGACTGTAATGTGTGGGTGGGAGTTTGGGAGCACTGGTCAGTAGGAGAGAGTTCGAGACGTGAGAGATGGGAGAGGAGCTAGCAGTGTACTGTTCCCAGCCTGAAGATGGTAACTTGAGCTGCTCTGTCGAGTTGGTGGATGCTGTCTTCTTCAATCCAAGTGTCCAGATGGTGGCTCCACGCTCATCTCAATTTGTTCCTCAGGATGGTTTTAGCTTCATTGTAGGACGTTGGATACCCTGACTGTTCCTGCCTGCTGCTGATCTTGACAGGCAGTCTGCCTCCTCATTCCCTCTAACGCCACAGTGAGAAGAGATCCACTGCAGGACCACAGCAGTTCTCTGTTGGAGGAGACTGAGTTCCTCTCCGATTATTTGCTCACCTCCTTTTGTCTGGAGGCTCCTCAGGATGGATTGACAGTCTGTCAGAAAGACTGTGTTGGTGGGGAGCCTGTTTTCCTTGTTAGGGTCTGGGCAACAAGGAGTAAGCGCAGGCTTCAGCTCGGTAGTTTGTGGAATATGTGCCTGCGGGCCACAGACTTTCTGAAGGATCTGCCGTCTTGGAACTTGATGAGACACTTACACCGTTTTTCACAGCCTCTTCTACTGACCTGTCTGTGTTTGCTCCAGCCCAGGTGGTAGATGGGTAAGAGGTGTTGAGAGTTTTGAGGGGCCTAGACTTGGGTTCCTCTGCTGTATGATGTGCTTTGGCTGTTATGCCCAATATACTAAAGGTGATAGGCGGGATGTCCGCCTGCCAGTCCTCCCAGTCCTGCAGCATTGGTTGACTTGAATCTGTGACAGGCTGGCTAAAGTTCTTCTCAGGAGTCTTTATGAGGTAGCGTGAGCTCAGTCGTCTTAATCTGTTCTTTGTGGATGCCTTAAATTTGGAATGCAGGGGGTGGGAAGGTAGCCTTTTGATTTTCTCATTTCGCCGCAGGAGTTTTTCTTGACGTCTCTCCTCTAGTGAGATAATGCCTGTTGTCTTTTCCATAGTTTATATTGGAGTAGTTTTCAGGCTTCCAGACAAGAATCTGTGTCGGCATTCTGTACCTTTGTCAGGCTGTCCAGGTTGGTCTTTGCAGCCGTTGACCAGGCATTGGAGGCACACTCCCACATGGGGTCTGATGGTAGAGGTGTACATTTGCTTTAGGACTTTCATGTTGGCTCCCTATTTTGTTCCTGCACGTTTCTTCATCAGGACCATTTTCATGAGGCTTCTGCTACACATGGTGTTGATTTGCGTAGACCAGGTTAGTATACGGTCCAGTTTCACTCCAAGATACGTTGGGGTGTCCTGCTGGGGAATTTCTTGCCCGCTGATGCGTAGTGTGAACTCTGTCTTGGGTGAGAGGGAGAAGCAGGGCTTCAGTGTTGGTCCTGTTGGTGGTGACAAGCCACTCTCTCACCCAGTCTGAGGTGTTGCTCGGGGCCTCCTGCATCCTGATACTGGCAGTGCTCACGTGCTCTGTTTTGGTCCAGACAGTAAGGTCATATGCATGCCGTGCCCGGGGAATATGGGAGGACAACCGGTCAGGAATATCATCAATGAAGATGGTCAGGAGGATCGGTGAGATGACTCCTCCCTGGGGTACTTCCTCTCTGATCTTTACTGAAACACTGGCGTGCCTTCCAGCTTGACTCAGGCTGTCCTGTTGAACAGGTAGCTCCGGATCCAGGCATACATCCTTCCACATACTTTCTTCTGGAGCAGCTAGAAGAAGAGATCCTCCTTCCAGACCTTGTCGAACGCCTTGGTAATGTCGACAAAGACGGCAGGTGTCCTCGCCTTCTGTTGGAAGCCGTCATCAGTGTCTTGGGTGAGCAAGGTGAGCTGGTCCTCAGGGCTCCTGTTCTTTCTGAAGTCTGACTGTGTACGTATGAGCAGCCCGTTCTTTCCTAGGTGGTACTGAGGATGTCGGTTGATGATATGCTCCCATAGTTTTGCCGAGGCAGCTTAGGAGAATAATGGGACGATAGCTGTTCTTGCAGTGTTTGACTTTTCCTTTTTTTTTTTTTTTCTGTTTTTTTTTTTTTTTTTTTTTTTTTTTTGCTGTCCCAACCTCTGCGCTACCTCAGAGGCAGTGCACCCACGCCGCTCATTCCGACACCCCGTTCACAGCCACAGGCCGGTCGGCTTCACCACAGCCCCGGCTCCGGCAATCCACAGGGAGCAGTTAATGTCAAGTCGTCAAGAGGCAACCCACCGGAGGAGAGACTCCACTGCTGCCGAGTCACTTCGGTGGTGTTCGGTGGCGCCTGTTCTGATCTAACATACGCAGGACACCACCTACTAAGCCCCCTACTGACGACAATAATTGCTTAGTCGCGGAGCCGGCGTGAGTGAGCTCTCCCTCCGGAGGGGCGCACCACGTCCATCCAGCGACAGCTCCCATGGACTCGCCGATACCGGTGACCCCGACGGCACCAAACCAAGGCTACAGACATGGAGAGGACATCGAAACTGAGGTCACCATGAGAGCAGTGCATGGAGGGCCACAGAATCTGAGACATTTTTTTTTTTATGCTGATCGATGACAATGAGGATGATTAAGATGATGCTATGGATTCCATTTCGGTCTGAGACTACATGACAGGGCTGTTCTCTACGCTTCCTTTCATAATATATCCCAGCGTCAACCAGGCCCGAGAGATACAGGCACCTGCAGTGTTGGTCAAGAAATTTGAGCGACACTCTCAGAAACGCATCCATTAGTGGATGAAACTCGACTGTGTGGTCCCAGTCTTCCCATCTGAGTCCGCAGCAAACTCAACTCTGGGTAGGAGCCGGTCGAGGCAGAAAAACCCACATGACTTCTGATGGGATTCGAACCCACGACCTCCCAGCCGGGAGTCCGCAACACTAACCACTTCGCCACGGCGGCTGGTGACTTTTCCTTTCTTAAGGAAGGGAATTATGATGTCCTCTTTCCAGCTTGTTGGAAAGACCCCAATGTCCCAGGACTGATTGAAAATGTCAAGAAGTTTCTGTTCGGTATAGTGTCCGAGGTGACAAATCATTTCGTTGCTTTTCCCCGTCCTTGCCTGGTGATGTTTTCATCTTCAGCTGCTTAACTGCACAGTTCAGTGCATGGACGTTTGGAGGTCATGCTGGAAGTCGGTGTCTGCGTCCTCAGTCCCTTCTTGATTTTCATTCTGATGTCAACAGTCTTCTCCCTGGGCACATCCAGAAAACGGTCTTGTCGAAAGTTGTCTGCGAGCAGGGCAGCTGCCTTCCTCCCTGTCTAAATCTGGCCGTAATCTTACAGGACAGCTACTCTTGGTGCCTGGTACTGTTCAGCATTGAGGACCTTTGTCAGATTCCACAGTGTTTGTGTGTCTTGCTCCATGTTGCGAGCTTCGCTGGAGTTTTGCTCATCAAAGGCGGTCTTTGCTCGAGAGTACAGAATGTTGTTCTCTGTGAAGGGAGCTTGCTCTGATTGGTCTCTAGCGGCTGTATCTTCGCCATGGACAGTCTGTATTCGGGTCGCTCCAATAAGGCTTGTAATCTTTGCTACGGTCCTTTGGGATACCCTTCTTGGCAGCCAGGAGTATGCAGTTGGTCAGCTGCTTGACGTTGAAATAGGTGTCCTTGCTGTTGTCAAAGCTACTTTGCCAACAAAGCTCGTCTGTTGAGTGTTGAAACTGAGATCAATCTGCCTTCTTGTAATTCCAGCTGGCTCCCTCCCTCTGAGGGGCAGGCTGTTCTGTCAGGGACAATTTCAACAGAACAGACAGATGGTCGTTGCCGCCCAGCTGGGTGCACGCTTCCCTGTCGCAGACTTTTTGAATGTCTTCTGTGGCGATTGCAAGGTCAGGGGTGCTTGTGGTTTTCCACGCACGTGAGAGGCAGGTGGACCGGTCATCTGGCCTGGTGATAAGGATCAGGTTGTTCTCAATCAGCAAGTCTTTGACCTGCTCTCCCCTAGCGTTTGGGGTGAGATTATCCCCCAACTTGGGAGTGGCTTTGAATTATCTGATGTCTTGCTTGGAGTGTTTTATCTGTAGTTGGTCTTAGTGTCAGTAACGTTGCAGTATGTGTCGTTTTCCTTCCGCCTCTGTCTATAATCTGTGTATTGTCTCCAGACGAGGGATAATCTGTGTATTGTCTCTAGACGAGGGATAATCTGTGTATTGTCTCCAGACGAGGGATAATCTGTGTATTGTCTCCAGACGAGGGATAATCTGTGTATTGTCTCCAGACGAGGGATAGTCTGTGTATTGTCTCCAGACGAGGGATAATCTGTGTATTGTCTCTAGACGAGGGATAATCTGTGTATTGTCTCTAGACGAGGGATAATCTGTGTATTGTCTCTAGACGAGGGAGGCCCACACACGCCTGCAGTGGCGTGTTATCATAGCAAACACAGGAGGTGGGGTGGGGGGTGGGGGTTAACGCAAGTTAGCTGCTCTTCTCCTGGGGTCTCTGAGGCAGTGATATTCGGTGTACTTACTATTTGTGTCATCAGCCTGTTCCGCACCCTCACGTTGATAGGATTTTAAAGTTACTCACTGCACGGTGAGAAGTTAAGCTACTCCAGTCTGTCATGGGACACTCCAAACATTTGAGATTATCTGAATCTGTCTAATCTGTGTCTCTCCCGGCGTCTGCTGTGTGTGTGTGTGTTGGCAGGACGGGGGAGAGGTGAGGGGTGAGGGAGAGAGATGGTGGAGATAGAGGACACATGAGAGGGGCGAGGTGAGGGTGAGGGGTGGGGGTGTAGAGGAGTGCGGAGGAGAGAAGGAAGTGTGTCTGAGTATGTGTGTGTGTGCGTGCGTGCGTGCGTGCGTGCGTGTGTGTGTGTGTGTGTGTGTGTGTGTGTGTGTGTGTGTGGTGTGTGCTCGCTCGCGCGTATTCATGTATGTGTGCGTGTGTGCATGTATGTGTGGTTGTGGGAGCCAGTGCAGTGAGCGCGCGCGCGCGCGCGTGTGTCTGTGAGTGTTTGTGCGTGTGCTCGCTCGCGCGCTTGTTTTAGTCCTATCCATATGACAAAGACGACACTACTTAAACAAGTCAGTTACAATGCTTCATAGACCTTGACCTTTCCTTACAGAACAGGCCACGAAGACGTTGGTGTCTTCCTGCATTCTGTCAAGACTAGATTATTGTAATGCTCTTCTCCTTGGTGTACCTGCAGCCTTACTCCAGCCACTACAATGTGTTCAAATTCAGCCGCTCGCCTTATCTCCAAGGTGCCAAAACAAAGTCAAACTTCGGGATCTCTTGAAGAAATTACACTGGCTCAAAATCGAGCTCAGAACTCAGTATAAGTCGGCGTGTCTCTATGTTTTAAAGGTTATCACAGGTGAAGCACCTACTGATCTCTCTGATCGCTTCGAAATATATATTTCCTACACGTCCCTTCCGTTCTTCCTCTGATGATGACCGAATGTCCTCATACAACCGAAAGCAACACGGCTTCTAGAGCATTCTCATTTTCTGCGGCAATACTCTGGAATTCACTGCCCTTTCCGTCTGCGTCATGCCCCTTCCTTCCCGACTTTCAGTTTGCACTTCAAACGTATCTGTTCAAACGCCAGTTGCAGAATATCACCTGAAATATTACTAAATTACTACATGTCACTTGCACACTTTGCTCGTGTACAAATGAACTGTTCACCGTGCTATATAGTGTGTTGTGTATGCGATATTATGTTCCAGTATGTGTAAAGAACAAGAACATATTTTATTGCAATATGAAAACCACAGGTTTTGTGGGGCACAGATGATCAAGCTAAGACATTCAATTAAACTAATTCCAACGTTGTCACATCATGCAACATAACATTAATAGCAGAAAGAAAAAGCATAGTGTGTATTAGGGTCTGATTAAATTTTCTGTCTCCAAAGAGAAAAACACAACAGGATATATTCTGCAACTACAGGTTGGAAGCAGTCCAATAACATGAGATCCAAGGGTTTTGTCATTTTAGTCTTTGGTAGAAAATCTGTTTTTGTGATCCTTGTCATTAGGTCATAACGTTGTTGGTCAGATAATTTGCAGTCATAGAGAAAATGTAGTTCGTCCTCAACAACGTGGCATGCTGTGCATAATCTGTATTTCCTGTCCGTGTTGGTATAACGGCCCCTCTCAATTTGGAGTCCATGGGCGCTTATTCGTAATCTGTGTCAGTGCTCGTCTGCAATCTTTGTCAATATTTTGCTCCAAATAGCCGCTTGTTTGTATTCGGTAACAACTGTGGCATAAAATTGAGCTTGGTGTGCTTTCGTTCTTTTGCATCTTCCAGAAGTCAACATAAAACGTTTCCAGCTTCGAATTGATTGGAAACTTCGGACGAGTCACACTAAAAGTACTCTGATTTTCCCAGACATGCTGTAATCCTATCGTTGACAAGGTTTGTCGTATAAACTTCGTCCATTTGCTTCCTTCCGTGTCCTGAGAGATCATTGACTGATAAATCTGTTGTTGGTAAGAGTCTTGGTCTGACTCTAATATGTGTATCCAGAATGCGATAATCAAGGTTATCACTTTAAAAGTAATCGGGAATCTCCCCAGTTCGCCCAATGTGTGTGTATGCGTGTGTGTGTGCGTGCTCGCGCGCGTGTGTGGGAGTGTGTACGTGTGTGTGTGTACGTGTGTGTGCGCGCGCGCGCGCGCGCGCGCGTGTGTGTGTGTGTGTGTGTGTGTGTGTGTGTTTACGAATCGTGAACGCATAATTTGTGTGTGTATGTGTGTGTGTGTGTGTGTGTGTGTGTGTGTGAGTGAGTGCGCGCGCGCGCGCGTGCATCTGTCCTACATATAGTTTAAGATGCTGAATTACTAAAACTTGTAAAGCGCCCTGTATCCTACGTTGTTTGGATGGGCGCTATAGAAATTTCTTCATTATTATTATTATAAAATCATTACTGTTATATTATTTTTGTTCATGTGTGTGTGGCCCTAGGGATATAACTATTGCAAATCGGTTTCAAAACGGGACAACTGAGGGCGGAAAAAAAACAAAACAAAAAAAAAAAGGGAGGGGTGGGGGGGGGGGGGGGGGGGGGGGGGGGGGGGGGGGGGGGGGGGGGGGGGGGGGGGGGGGGGGGGGGGGGGGGGGGGGGGGGGGGGGGGGGGGGGGGGGGGGGGGGGGGGGGGGGGGGGGGGGGGGGGGGGGGGGGGGGGGGGGGGGGGGGGGGGGGGTGGGGGGGTGGGGGGGGTAGAAAAAAAAAAAAGGGGGGGGGGGGGGGGGGGGGGGAGTTAACGCAAAAGGACATAGACAAACAATGCACAGGACAAGACACAATGCATTTCGACCTCTTGGGTCTTCTTCAGGCAAAAAAACAAATAACAGTTAGGACAGTGACAACGAAGAACGAGAAACCACTTATCTTCTCCTAGTCGGCGCAAGATCAAAATAACCGTTGGACGAAAAGGAGGCCACCCCAGGAGAGAATCACGGGAGCAGAAATAGTAAAGGGCGGAGGGGGGGAGGGGTGTTTAGGAGGGTAGGGGTGAAACAGTGGGGTTTGTAGTTTGCTTTGTAGAATGGTATGGTATATCAGTGAAGGTAGTGATTATGGTGGATTGATGATAGTGCTCTACGTGTGTGTGTGTGTGTGGGGGGGGGGGGATGAAGAAAAATAAAAAGAATTTTTTTTAAATAAGAAAAAAAATAATAGAAATGATAATGATGATAATCATAAATAATTAATAAATAAATGATTAAAAGATTAAATCAATAAGAAATAAATACAAATAGAAAAGAAACACTTTAATAGATGGTGATTGTGACGATAGTAGTTATGTGTGGGTCGTTATATGTGAGGATGTGGGTAATGCTAATAATGACTGGAAAGGAATGGAAGTGATCAATGGGTTATAAACTATCGTTGGGGGAGGGAGAGAGGGGAAAGTGGGGGGGGGGGGGGGGGGGGGGTAGACGGCAGTGGGGGAGGGAAAACTCGTAGCTCTCTGTCCACACATACGTATGTGTGTGTGTGTGTGTTGGGGGGGGGGGGGGGGGGAATGGAAAATTCATGCACATAGTATTGTTGGAAAAGTAAACAATGCAGTTGGATGGTGTTCACTGTAGTAGGTGAAAATAATGTGTTGGCATTAATATGATCGTGTTGGTTGAGGAGAGATAGAAATGATCAGTGAGAAACGGGGTATCATGTGTTAAGGAAACACACACACACACACACACACACACACACACACACACACACACACACACACACACACATGCGTGCGCGCGCGCAAATGGGGGAGAAAACCATGTGAACAGTACTGTGGGTGAATTATGATCATAATGAGACTAACTTTGAGAGTCTACGTGCCGTGGGTCACACACCAACATGGGGTCACAACGACATTGGGTCACATCGACATTGGTTCACATCGACATGGGGTCACAACGACACTGGGTCACAACGAGATTGGGTCACAACGACATGGGGTCACCTCGACGTGGGTGTCGCAACGACATTGGGTCACATCGACATTGGGTCACAACGATATTGGGTCACATCGACATGACCCCCTTTGAGAAGTGAAATAGTTTAGGTATTAGAATTGTAGTATGACAATACTGGTTGGTAAGAAAATGAATGTAAATGATCAATGGGAAAGGTGTGACATGCCGATAACAACAACCTCTCTCACACACACACACACACACACACACACACACACACACACACCACACAAGGGACTGATGGATGATGATCATTTGAGACAACAGTACTATGGGAACAACACAGAACAACACTGCTATAGGATGATGATCATTGTTGTAATTGGAATAATTTTGCGTTCATTTTCCGCCGTCAGTCACTTCGTCTTGAAAAATATAATGATGTTAATGATAATAGTAATAATGATGATGATAATCATAAGAAGAATTAAAAAAAAAAAATACTGCGTTGAGAAACACGGAACTGCCATTTATCCCATTAAAGACGAGCCAAACAGTATCGTATGCGTTGAGAACCTTTTCTTCCCATTTCCTTCACCAGTCCAACAGCGCTCTTCTTCTGCGTACTGGCTGCTCTGTCGTCTGCGTGAAAGGTGACGTCACTTGTCGAGTTACCTCCCCGCAAAGGGTGAAGCTTACTACGGCAGAGAGTGACACCCATGTCCTGCTATGGTAGTCTGTACGCGTCATAAAGTGAAACAATAGATAGAGATCGCCTGCTTTTTCTCTCCTTTTTCTTTTTTTTTTTTTTTTATCCTAATTGCGAGAAAGTTTCAGAATTCGGTGAATCTATTGTGTAAAAGAAACAAGGATGAAAAGGTAATAACAGAAAATGCTTGTCTCTAATTAGATCCTTTCAGCTGCAAAATCCTATTTTAATCCTCAATACAAACAAGATCAATGATTTAAAAAAGCTAGAGATCAGAACTTTTTTTTTTCTGAAAACTATTGCCATTAATCTCCCCCCATTTCATGATCCCACTTTACCACAGAGTTATCCTGTTAGAATGTTGAGCCTAAATACAATGCCTAGTCTCAAGACTTGTAAACTAGATCCAGCGCACATTTCGTCTGGGACAGTGAGTGAATGTTGTTATAGGATCTCTCAGGAGGAAGAGGTTAACATGTCCCTACTCGGTTTTACACCGGTGTTGAGTTCTACACACGGACAATTGACTGAAAACAGTACACTGGTGTAGAGTTCTACACACTGACAATTGACTGAAAACAGTACACTGGTGTTGACTTATACACACTGACAATTGACTGAAAACAGTACCTGGTGTTGACTTATACACACTGACAATTGACTGAAAACAGTACACACTGGTGTTGAGTTCTACACACTGACAATTGACTGAAAACAAAAACCCTGGTGTTGAGTTCTACACACTGACAATTGACTGAAAAAAGTGTTATGACCCATGTGGATCAGTCAAATTGTGGAGCTGGATCTCTTTTCGAGGTCTGAGCTGTCCATACCGTTGCTGTTGTCTGTCGGATTGACAGCTTGTCAGAGAAACATGACATCTAATGAAAATTGTTGTGGAAAGAGGCAGGGGTGGGGGTGGGGTGGGGTGGGGGGTAGTCACCTAAAGGAGACAGACATGTCTCAACACGTGTAGTGTGACATAACACACACTGGATGGGGAAAGGTCCCCCTACAGAGGGGGGGGGGGGGGGGGGGAGGGGAGGTAGTCAACACGTAGTCAACACAGAGGGGGGTGGGAGGTAGTCAACACATGCAGTGTGACATAGATAGGAGAGGCAGGCAGAGGGGGAGAAAGTGTGGATAGAAGAGGTAGGCAGTGAGGGGGAAAGAGGGGGCGGGGGTAGTCACCCGAATGGAGACAGACTCGGCTCAGCACCTGCAGTGTGACAAAACTCACACTGGATGGGGGAAAGGTAGGCGGGGGGTGGGGGCAATCGTTCGAATCCTGGCGGTGTTCAGCCTTTACAATGGCTCGTGAAGTGACGTCATCCACGACGTGCGGTGCTGACCAGTGTGGTGACGGGCGGCGTCCTTTGTACTGGCCTCAGTGACATGGGAAAGACTCACGCTCATCAGTACAGTTTTATGATAGTTTAAATGAGTGTACACACACACAGGCGCGCGCGCGTTCGCGCGCGAGCACACACACACACACACACACACACATTCACACACACACACACACACACACACTCACGCACGCACAGAGAGAGAGAGAGAGAGAGAGAGGCACAGTCAAAGCCTGTGGGAAACGCTGAAAGAGGCCACAACGAACGACCACCTGGGAAAGAGACAAAGACAGACTTAAGAAGCTCACCCCGAGGCAGCAAACTTGGTGTTCATTACCACTTCCCTTGTTTCCAAGACTGGCGTTCACTGTTCGTCAATGCCTTGGGGCGGAGGGAGGGGAGGGGGGGGGGGGGGGCAGGGGATAATCAGCTTCACTTACTAACCTCCCCTCGCTTGCCACAACATTAACGCTCTTGTCGGGACACAAAGACGACAAACTACCACTCTTACCCCTTCCTGCCTCACACTATAAAACTTTGAAGAAAAGACGAGTACCCAACCCAAATCACGCACCTGCACCTACCCCCACCCCTCTCCTTCCTCCCCCCTGGCACCCTTACAAAGGTGTTTCTGCCAGTATTGTTTCTGTGAGAAAGACACCGATTTCGGTAGGACAAGTTCTTTGCTGCCTCAAGGAAACGTTCTTCGCTGCCTCGAGGAAATTCACGCACACCTCTCCAACTGTCAGTCATTGGCTTTGTTGTCATTCACCTGCTGAACTGATAAGGTGAACACGACCCACAATCTCCCCTCAAAACTGACCGCCTGCGGTGAAGAACAACACGACTCGGTGTGTCACCGGGTCTTTTGAAGGTACATGGTTGTAAAACAGGAGTCGAGGACCTGACAATGCTGATAAAGACTGGGTCTGCTCGCGACAAACGTGGGGCCTGCCAGATTAAGAGGCCGATAATCATCTGCCATGTGCCCCCTCGCGCGCGCATACACACAGGATATGAGCGCGCGCGTACACAACACACACGCACACGCTCACATACACACACACATGCACGCGCGCGCCCGCTCACACACACACACACATGCGCGTGCGCACACACACAAACACACACACATGCGCGCTCACACACACACACCACCGCGCGCGCGCGCGCGCGCGCGGCGCGCACACCACCAACCTCCCATCACCAAACCGCAACAGTCTCAGGACAATTGTTCTATTCTTTCAAGTGCACCACTTTGTACGGGAATATTATAAAACTATACTATACTTGCTGGGACGCCTGAAGAGAAAGAGAAAATGACAACACGCTAGTCGCAAAGTTGAAGTGTCTCCACCTTCTGCTGTCTTTCATCTGTGCTTATTCTGGCTTTCAAATATAACATTGGAAAAATTATATTTGGTGGTTACATACATTTTTACGGTATTACACTAGAATTACATTTCACCACAGGGGGGGCAATTTTTCAAGAGGAACCATCAAAAAGACCAAACAGAAAAATAAAAATGACACCAATGAAATAAATCTGGAGCAAGGGACGGGAATCATCCATCTAATCATCATCCCGCAACCGCTGTGCTCATTTGCCACCGTGACATCAATTTGCACACAAGAGAAGACACACCCATTTCATAGAACACCATAACGTTAAAAATAAGGTAATCAAGGTACGAAACTCCATATTTTCCATAAAACAGTATGAACCCCTGACCCCCCCCCCACCAGTCATACCAGGTAATTCCATGTAGATTATCTCCCCTCTCCCCCTTTGTTCCCGGTCTTCCCCCCTTTTTTTTATGTGTCCTGTCCTTAGTCTTGTCCTGTTATTGCGTTCTTCCCTTTTGAAGGCACTAGGATGCCAGCCGTGGGAAGATACGCACGTTAAACTGACGTGTCTAATTCGTCCGGAAAACCAACATTTAGTGAAGTATATCGTTGCCAATCGACTAGTCAGTCAGCCTCTTATTTCAATAGAGAAAAAAGAAAAAACATAATGAAAGACATTATAAGTCCAAAATGTGTAGGATTATGGAATAAGACCCCCCCCCCCCCCCCCGGTGTCAAAAATGAATAAGTAAGAAAATGAAAAAAGTCACCCAGCTGAAAAGCAAAATGATCATAATGAATAAACCAAGTCCAAACATGTCGTAGTAGTTGCGTTAAAGTTCACCACAACAGAAAAGTAGAGATAAATGAGACAATGAAAAAGGCCACTCTGAAATCGATTGGATTCCGAAATAAATGATGGCGCAGTACATAAATGTATTCCCGATGATACGATCGGCCAAAGCTCGATGATTATTTGATTTGTGGTAGAGGTTTACCAGCTATGTGATCCGGACTACCCTTGTTCCCAGCGGTCCAAATTGACGTTCTTGAGGAACAAAGTGTCAGTGCACGGTTGGGGTCGAGTTGACTAGTCCCTTCAATTTTTTTTCTCCTTTTAAAGAGCTAAATGCTAAAGATGGGTGCCCTGTGTCGCCAGGAGTTGAAGTTATATGGTTCAGAAGGTGGGGTGGTACGTACGAATAGTTTGACTTTAACAATTTGGTATGTGTGTGTGTGTGTGGTGTGGTTGTGGGGTGTGTGTGGTGTGTGTGCGGCGCGCGCGGCGCCGCGCAGGCGAGATGGGTTTGGTGTGTGTATGTGAGAGAGCGAGAGGAGAGTGAGAGGATGGAGAGAGGGAGAGAGGAGAGAGAAGAGAGAAGAAAACAAGAACAATTTTTTACCTCGGAAAAGACAGACGTTTTGTGGGGCACAGATGATCAGGTAGACATCAATCAAAATAATTACCAATTCAGCAAATATTGCAATATACAGCACTATCAGAAAGAAAAACATAGTCTACATCAGGGTATGATTACATTTTTCGTCGAAAGACAAAAAAAAAAGGA
>JADBJO010015874.1:12500-17500 GCA_016801955.1 Conus betulinus | reverse complement strand
TAACACAGCTTGTTAATATTAAAAGTATGCTGGTTATTCCAAACATGCTTCAATCCTATCAGGCTGAGAATTTGTTTGACAAATTTTAAAATTTTAACCAAAATGTTTCATGACCTTCGTTGTTTAACATGATAGTGTATATGATTTTGATAAGCGAGTTGTCTTCAGATTCAAAAATATGATACCAAAACTTTATTATCTGATGGATTATTGTTAAACTAATTGGAAAACTTCTGAGTTCTCCAAATACAGCTAAGTTTGTAGCTTTTTTGTGTACAGCTACCATTTGCTTGAAGAACTTGTGTTGAGTATGTTTATGTGGTAAATTATTTGAAAAGCAATGATCAAATAGATTTTCTAAATTGAAATTATCATTTGATTTTAAGCAAAAAGGTAGCCATACGCCCACGCCATACATTAATATTGGTGAAATAAGACTATCAAACAACTTTAGAACAAATTGAAACTTAACATTTTGATTTTTAAACCCTCTTTGTAGGGAATATATTGTTTTATTACCTTGGTTACTTAGATGTTCTGCTGCGATGTCAAGTTTTCCTGATTTATGGAATATTATTCCAAGATATTGTATTGCTCTGCTGTGTCAATGAAAGTTGTACCACATTTAAAAATAATCGCGTTTTGGGTTCTGTTTTGGAAAATATTAGCATTTTCGTCTTTTCGATGTTAATTAGTAACCCACACTCTGTACAATATAAATGTAATTGGTCTAATTTTGATTGTAAACCTAGTTTCCATGTTGCAAGGAGTACAAGATCGTCTGTACACAATAAAGCAGATATTCTCGTATTGCTCGTATGATCCAGTGATGGGGAATCCTCATAACCAAAAGTAATTCACGAATAGTTATTTTGAGACGATCTGTAGATAAATATGTTTTTCCCCCCTTGATTTTTGTTTGTTGTTGTTGTTGTTCTTGTTGTTATCAGTAAGTAATATACCATTACAATTTCTGCTGACAACGTAACATTTTCTGTAAACGTAGCTCTTGTACTTTGCGCCGATTTTCTAGGATGATATTCAAAGTGTAGACGAACGGGTTGAGTGAGGAATTAAGCGGCAACAGAAAAATGGCCATTGCAACATTGACCTCCTCCGGCATGCTGACACCACTGGCTGCCAGAACCCCACACAGACTGACAGGAAACCAGCACAGAGCATTGGACACAGCAACAGACAGGACACGCCTGGCTATACCTGCTTCTTTGGAATGAGTATTACCAGAGCTAGCATCTTTGGTCCTTCTAAGTAGATGAGACATATAACTCCTCCTCAGTGACCAGTAAATAAAACACTGACCCACACCAGTCATAAGACAGAGGATCAGGTTGAAGATGGTCACAACACTGAACACGTACATGTGACCAGGGAAGTCACTTCCAGTCACAGGCAGTGGGATGCAAAATGTCTGTCTGCTGGAAAAAACTCCCAGTGTGAGTTGACAGGCAGGAGGGGTAGCACTGCCAGAATAAAACCTAGTACCCACATGGTGCCACAAACTACATGAGCTGATCTGGCTCCAAATCGAATGTGACTTGAAGGAAAATAGAGAAGAATGAAACGATCAAATGTAATTAAACAAATTAGCAATGCTGATAGTTCACATGATAACATGGACAAGAACCCCCTGCGATACTGCAAGGTAAACTAGTTTTCCATTCAGTATCATTCCAGATATAAGCACCAGCGTACAACTGGCCTGCCACGCTAATGAAGATTACATACACTCCATCAAAAAGTCAGAAGCACACAAGTGAAGAACAAATATCACAAATCCAGTCTGTGTGTTTCTGACAAACACCGTACAATAATAAAGAAAGACACCAAAGTTTCCCAGAATAGCCAGAATGGCAAATATGACAAACGCATAGCGGTAACTGATGTATTTCAGCAAGTCATCACAGGACGAGATTACATTAGATGGGGCCAAGCATTTGCCTTGAAAGTTATCCGGTAAAACCACAGAACAACATAATTTAAAATTCACTGATGAAACATGTCTAAGATTTGCAATGGGTTTCATGAAATCTGGAGGGAAATCAGTGATCTGACAACCCTGTAGATCAAGAACCTGCAGCTGTGAAACATGCACTGCCCCTGAAGTACCTGTACATCACTCCATGATAAGTCTAGGATCTTTAACTTTGGCATCACAATTGACAGGGTACTCATGTTTATGCGATGTGCCCGGACATGGGAAATATTGAAAATCACCAGTGAACGATGGACATGCTGGTTTGGGGCATAAAAATGCCGTCTGACATAGGATTACCTGCCAAATTCAATGCCCGAAGTTGAGGCATTCCCGCAAAGTGGCTAGAGCTGACTGAATGAAGTAGGTTGTTATTAAGGTCCATGCTGTGAAGATTTGGGAGATTCACTCTGGTTACGTTCCTCCACCCACACGCCTGTACACCAGGTGGATCAGCATAATGTTATCAGTGATGTCACTCATACTCATCTCACTACCTCTGACTTCAAGGTAGCGTAGCTGTGGGAAAGAGCTAAACGGAAAAGAGCGATTGCAGGAGAAGGCTAAACCGTAACATACGCATGACTCCGGACAAACAATGTTGCACGCCAGTTCATCATCGTGCAGTGGGCATTGTGGCCGACCATCGCACAGGTGATTCACGTGCACACATATTGTTTTCTCTCGTCCACGACATCGATAGAGACCTGGGCATGTCCTATAATGTTCACAGTCAGCTTCGTCCTCATGATATGGACAGTCGTTCATGCCCATTGCATCTGACATAGACCGGGAGGCAATAGAAATCACCATGGCATTGAAAGTGAGAGTCTGGGCACTGGGTGCTGTTTTCTGGAAGGGGTGTCACGGTGTAACCTCCAGGTAAGTCAAAGTTGATCACAGCTGGGGGGTTTGTTTCATAAATTGTATACTGAAGAATTCTACAGTTGCTTTCGTCGTACTTGCTCACACAGTCACTGTACCCGTCACACAGTTTCTCCCTAGCCAAGCACTGAGAACAAGAACTAATGTTGTAAAACGCTATTTACCACCCCCCCCCCCCACACACACACACACACACACACACACACACACACACACACACACACACACACACACACACACACACACACACACACACACACACACACACACACACACACACATTTCAGATATATATACATGCTTTGCATAACAAACTGTCTTTTATCCCTGAAGGAAAGATTCGAATGCATTCTGTCTCGATGTTACGGACGGTGTGTGGTGCGTGTTTTGCTGTCTGACTCTCACCTGAAGAAATTTGGATGCGTGTATGACTTTTCTCTACACACACTCACACCACACGAATATAGATAGCCAGGCAACAAGTTAAGTTTCTACTTTTTTTCTTTTGCTGCCTGAACCATCAAATCAAAAACAAGTTCATAATACATAATAAGGACAATCAGGTACATCAATTAGTTTACGCCACGACCGAAGGGCGCGCAACAACACTAGGTACTGTACAGTCACAACACATTTCCTTTCACACAGCAGGCCAGGCTGGCACCCACAGCAGTGTCATCATGGTCGGTCTATGCACTTGGCCGCGTCCGGCCCGAATCACACAGTCTTCACACAGATCAGGAGTCACTCACGAAAGCAGTTCGTGAAGTCCTTCCAGGAACTCCCACACACCGGGACACGGCAGTACGACGGAAAACGAAACGCTTACGGAGGTAGGTTCGTGGAGTGACACACACACAATTTTATGACTAATGCATGATGATCATTTGAGATCAACAGCACTGTATGATGATGATCATTGTCATGAGTGAGAGAATGTGGTCGCTTCAGTATAATAATGCCGTTTGGGGGAAAATGGAAATGATCAATGACTGGTGAATAATGATCATTGTCATATGTGAGATCAACAGTACTGTAGGATTATGATCATTGTCATAAATGAAATAATGGGGTGGCATTAATATATTGATGCCAGTTGCGAGAAATGGAAATAATCAATGACCGATGGATGATGACTATTGTATATGAGATCAACAGTTTTGTAGGATGATGATCATTGTCATAAGTGAAATAAGGCGGTAGCATTAATGAAAGAATGCCGGTTGAGGCAGAAAAAAAAAATCAATGACTTGTGGATTATGGTCGTTTGAGATCAACAGTGCTATAGGATGATGATCATTGTCATGAGTAGAATAATGTAGTGGCACTGGCATAACAATGCTCGTTGGGAGAATACAGGAAATGATCAATGACAGGTGGATGATGATCATTGTCATACATGAGATTAACAATGCTGCAAGATGATTATCATTGTCAAAAGTGAAATAATGTGGCGGCATTAGTATATTAATGCTGGTTGAGGGAGGGAGAAAACAAATCAGTGACTGATGATGATGATGATCATTTGAGATCAACAGTACGATGGGATGATGACCATTGTAATGTAAGTGCAAAAATGTAGTAGCATAGCTACAATAATGCCGATTGGGAGAATAAGGAAAATAAATCAATAACTGATGAATATGATCATTGTCACACGTGAGATCAACAGTTCTATAGGATGATGATCATTATCATAAATGAAATAATGTAGTGGCATTAAAAACATAATGCTGGTTGGGGGTGGGGGGGGGGGGGGGGTGTAGATGATCAATGACTGATGGATACTATATGATGATCATTGTCTTAGTGGAGATCAAACAGTACTATACGATGATGATCATTATGCATCAGTTATGTTGTGTGTGTGTGTGCGTGCGTGTGTGTGTGTGTGTGTGTGTGTGTGTGTGTGTGTGTGTGTGTGTGTGTGTGTGTGTGGATGTGTGGGTGTGTATATATGTTGTTGTTATTGACATGTCAACGCTTTTTCCCATTTATCATTTCCGTTCATTTTCTTTCCAACCAATGTTATTAAACTATTATCCTAATACCAACACTATCTCACTTCTAGCAATTAGTCTCATTATGACCATCATTCTCCCACAATACTGTTTACATGCAC
>JADBJO010015874.1:0-7500 GCA_016801955.1 Conus betulinus | reverse complement strand
TAACAACAAAAATAATAATGATGATAATGAGAAGAAGAAGAATGATGATGATGATGATGATGATGATGATGATGATGATGACGATACCGATAATAACAACACTAATGATAATAATATAATAATAGTAATAGTAAGAAGAAGAATGATGATGATGATGATGATGATGATGATGATGATGAGCCAACTGATGGTCAACTGCAGTGTACCAGGTGTGTCATACAAGTCACCATTTCACACTGAACGTGTATATATGAGGCGACATAGTTTGTGGAGGCATCCTGCGTTCAGCAAAGGAAGGGAATCTCATTGGGCAGTATCCCGATGCTGGGACACTTAGTCAAAATCTAATTCAAAGGAAAGCGTTTTCCAAAGCTTTTACTGGCCAAGCAGGTGTGGGGACGACCAACCACACAGCTTGCCGTCTTTGACTTCGGCTACGGGCAAAACTCAGCCGTGCGCCATCCGGTTGTTCAGATCCTTGGAAGCATGCATAGTAGACTCGGACGGCGCACTGCCTCACACGATTTTCATTGACACACGATGTGGAAAGGGCACTCACGAAAGGCCAAAATTGATATTGTGGTGGTGGTGGTGGAGAAAAAAGAATACACAACATGCCCTTTGTCTGTGCACCCGATCATATATGTATAAATGTACATATGTGTGTATGTATGTATGTATGTATGTATATATATATATATATATATATATATATATATATATATATATAGTCAGTAGTATATCTTCTGGCTTTTTTTTTTTTTTTTAGAAAAAGTGATCAACCATGTGGAGCAGGTGTTATATAGTGTGTTGTGTGGGCGCGTGAGCACTGTGCGTGTGGCACGTGGCCTGTAGTTTTTTTTTTTTCTTTTTTTGGGCGCGTTCAGGGGGGACGTGTCAGGGGATGGTGCATTGATAAAGATTTCCATTTATGCCTGCAATTGTTTTCATCATTTCTACTTTAGAGTTCAGAGATGCTAGATGGGGTTTACATAATCAGCCACTTTTCTGTAGTGCATAGATTGCATTTTTTAGAAATGTTGTTGTATGGTGTTGCTCTTTTTATAATTTTCATGATATGTTATAATCTATTTTCTTATCTTTAAGCTTCCAAATATATTTGCTTAATTCTGTTTGGTTTTTATATTTTTCCTGCTTGAAAGACTGTTTGTGGTTTGCATATCTGGTTTTAAAACGGTTAGCGTGATCCCTATGTATGTTTCTTTATCACTGTCCGTTGTTACTGTAGCTTGGTACACAATATTATTGTAGAGACATTTATTATTCAGAGGGCACTGGTCCTTTTTTGTGCAATTACAAGATGTCCTTTCGTCACCCTCTTTGGTTGTATGCTTTTGGTTTATTGGAAGAATCAATTATATTTTTAAGGTTAGGCATACACGAGTACGATAGCTTGATGGTGTTTTTATTGAATATTTTAGATAGAACATGTTCTTTTGGGAATGATGTTGTAAGGATTCTTAAGAACTCTTTTCCTACGTTAGTTTTTGTTCTTCCATCATATGGAGGGTTATACCATATAATCTTTTTCTTTTCCTTTTTTTCTTATTGCTGTTCGTGTTGTTATCTGGGTTGTATTGTAATTTGTAGTTGTAACCACTTTTATACAGCGCCTCTTGGTATTCGGCTGCTGCACTGTTAAATGCTTTCTCATTGCATGACAGTTTAGACAGTCTTTTGTTTATACCATTAGGTATGGTTTTTAGAATGGAGGGTGGATGGTTACTTTTGATGTCTACGTAGACAGGTGTGTCATTAGGTTTTTTGTATGGTTTGTATGTATGATCCTTGAGGTCTAATGTTATGTCTAAGTAATTTACTACTATTTTTTTTGTTAGCTTCTACTGTAATTTTTAGGTTATGGCTTTGGAAAATTTTACAAAGTTCTTTCTTCTTGTTTTCAATGGTTTTGGGTTTATTGTTTAGCATGGCAAGGCCATCATCTCTGTATAGGCCAACCTGTTTACCAAGTATTTTCTGTATATGAGACAACATGAAGAGTCCAACCAATTCACAGGTTTCAGCTCCATCATAAGATCCCATCGTGACATCGAATGTGGAGTTTTTGCTGTTTTTTTTGTTTTTAATCCAAGTTCATTGTTGCTATGGAGGAGGGTTTTCTTGGTGTGGAAAATAATTTCCATCTCAGAATCTGTTATATTTGTGTATTTGTTGGCGAATCTTAAAGCTTTAGTAAGTAATTCCTCATCAATAGAAGGGTAGAAATCCACTATGTCGAAAGTAATGAACATTGTGTTTTCTGTTTGTTCAATTCTTTAAACCATTGGATAACTTCATAACTATTTTTCCAGAGATTATATTCAGTGTTTGTTTTTATGTCCTCTATTGCTTTTTCCAGGATTTTTTTTTACTGATCTTGCCTAGTTCAGATTTTGATGGGTTTATTAGTCTGCAAGTAGGGTTGTTATGGAAGTTAGGTTTGTGGTCTTTAAGGGTTATGAAAGCTTCTTTTATTGCTGTTGTTTCTATCCTATCACCTAAATCCATGTGGTGCACAAGCTCCTTTTCTTTTTGCAGATGTTGTGTCATATATAGTCTTATCAGCTTTTTTATAATTTTTCTGAATATTCTTGTTGAGGAGTTGAGAGTACTCATTAGGTTCCATTTTATAGAAATTGCTTGTCTTGTCAGCCTTTATGAATATTTTTTTGTCATTTTGGATTTTGTTTTATGTCATTATTCAATGTTGTTTGGAAGTTATTATATGATTTTCTAAATTCAATACTAGCTATTAGTTTTTTCATGCTTTCTTCAAAAGGTTTCATTTCCTCTATTACAGGTGGCGATCTCCATGACTTAAAACCATAAGTATTTTTATCTTCCTTTTTAGCATCTGGGTTCAAAAAGAAAAAAAAAAAACTTTCCATCTCATATTGCGCACAAAATATTTCAGTCTGCTCTATGAGTTTTTTAATGTAGAGTTGTGGATTAGAAAAAGGTATATTTTTGGTGGACTGCCCAAAGTTGATTTTCTCATTTTTTAAATTTAGATTCTGCTAGGCCACAGTGCTCAACGTGAGGAGCGTTTAGTAAAATTAGAATTTAAAACAGGTTTAAAACGAAGGATTAAAACCTACAGATCTGTTTCAAGCTAAAGCTCTCCTCAGGGTACAAACTAGGCGCACCACCGGTGTTATATAGTGTGTTGTGTGGGCGCGTGTGAGCACTGTGCGTGTGTGCACGTGCCCTGTAGTTTTTTTTTTTTATCTTTTTGGGGCGCGTTCAGGGGGGGACGTGTCAGGGGATGGTGCATTGATAAAGATTTCCATTCTAGGTTTGCATAGAATCATCCACTTTTTCTGTTATGCACAGATTACATCTTTTTGTGTTACTGTCGTATGCTGCTGCTTTTCTGATTATTTTCTATGTGATGTTAAAATCTGTATTTGTTTTCTTGAGATCCCATACATGTTTACTTAACTCTGTTGATGTTTGTGTATTTTCATTCTTCAAAGATTGTTTGTCATTGGCGTACCTAGCTTTGAATTTGTTTTCTGTAATCCCTATGTATGTCTTTTTGCCGTTTTTCGTTGTCACAGTGGTTGGTATACGATGTTATCAGAGAGACATTGGTTGTTCAGAGGGCATTGTTCATTGGTTGTGCAATTGGAAGTTTACCGTTTGTCACCCTCCTTTTTGACGTTGGTTTTCTTTTGTTTGAAGCATCAATTATTTTTTTAAGGTTTGGCATACAAGAATAAGATAGCTTGATAGTGTTCCTATTGAATATTTTAAAAAAAGTTTATGGTCTTTCTGGAACGATTCTGTTATATTTTACAGAATTCTTTGCCAATGTTGGTTTTCACCCTACCATCATATGGTGGGTTGTACCAGGTTATTTTCCTCTTTCTGTTCTTCTTCTGCTTCCAGTGGTATCTTCAGGTCCATATTTCAACTTGTAGTTGCATCCACTTTTCAACAGTGCTTCTTGGTAGTCGGTTGCTGCATTGTTGAATATTTCTTCATTGCAGGAAAGGCTGGATAACCTCTTGTTTATCCTTGTGGAATGTTTTTTATGATTGTTGGTGGGTGATTGCTCATGAATTTTACATACAATAGTGTATCATTAGGTTTTTTGTATGGTCTGTACCGGTTTTTTGTTTAAGTCTAATGTTACATCCAAGTAGTTGACTACTTTTTTGTTGGCTTCTACTGTGATTTTTAGTTGTGGTTTTGAAACAATTGCATAGTTCTTTCTTTTTATTTTCTACCTCTCTAGGTGTGTGTTGTCCAGTGCTGCCAATCCATCGTCTCTGTAACAGAAAAATGGTTAATACTATGCAAACCATACTTAGCAACCCTAAATACTAAAGTAGAAATAGTAGTAAACAACTGCAGGCACAAATGGAAATCGTTGTCAGCAAACGCACCCTGAACTGTAAACAACCTGAAAACCGAACAACACGTGCAGCCAATCCGCACGTGCAAACAGTGACATTAGGCCTTATAACACGGCAGTAGTCGACCCAAAACCATCCTGAGGAGAGCCAGCGCTCGAAACAGATCT
Organism: Conus betulinus; assembly: GCA_016801955.1. NCBI lineage: Eukaryota > Metazoa > Mollusca > Gastropoda > Neogastropoda > Conidae > Conus > Conus betulinus. The sequence goes on along the minus strand of JADBJO010015874.1, from coordinate 2,951 downwards.
GTTGACTTCCTTTTACCATCCTATTTTTTACAGATGTTGCTTCCCAAGGGGTTGAGCACTTTAAGAATTTATTAGCTTGATATATATATATATATATATATATATATATATATATATATATATCTATATATATATGTATATATATACAAGAATAAAAAATAACAGTTGGTTCATGTCTCAGACTGTATATATATTACAAGAATAAAAACAACAGTTTGGTTCATGTCTCAGACTTGTATATTTAACAAATTTTCGCTGTTATAATATAAATAATATATATAATCAGCTTCATCAGGCCAAGGTACAATGAAATGTATCAATAAATAGGCACACTGTAATTTTAAAAAGATCAAGTAATATGGCACACCGTTGATGGTGACATCAATCCGATATTCAGGTAAACCAGGTAAATCAGGTAAGTAAAAAAGGTCAACAACTGCCGCATGCAGGACAATTATTCACATCAATACGCCTCCAACCACACTCATCACACACATACACAGATTCATAGACCAATAAACACTCGCCACGCACAAACAACATCCACACCCCCCCCTCCACACACACACACACACACCACACACACACACACACACACACACACACACATCCTCTTTCTATATTCTATGTGAGTATGTATGTATGTATATGTGGTTTATTTTTATTCTTGTATTTTACCGTTTTTCTGGTTTCTACTTCAGTCAGTTCTACAGGGTGCAGAGCGCAGGACAAGAAGAGAGCAGAAGAATATCCGATCTGTAAGAGTGCTCAATACCACTTGGGGTAGGGCTATGAATATTAAAAACAAGTTTTTCACCTGAGTCCCGCTACCATGGTTTCATGCTATTGCAATCTTCTGGCGAGTGCTGAGGATGAAGTTGAATGACGTCATACAGGAATGAGTTTATAAAGTCTTTGACGTCAGGTAGTTTTCCTTTCTGCTAGTTTTTTCTTTTTTCTTTTCGTGCCTGCATTTTGATATTAATTCTGTTTTTTTTGTTCAATGCATCTTTCTTATGCAAGGCTATTTGAAGCTTTTCTTCTATGCATAGATTGCATTGTCCACTCTCGTCTTCTATCAGTGTTTGGATTTTCTCAGGATCTCCCCCATGTGATGGAGTAGTCAATGGTCTTTCTTTTTAGTTGCCAAATATACTTCGAAAGCTCAGTGTCATTACAATATTTTTCATTCTTGAATGATTTTGTGTGTGTTTCTGAATCTTTCTTTAAACTGTCCACCAGAAAGTCCGATGTACGATTTTTCTTGTGGTGCCGTGTTTTTACTGTTGCTTTGTAAACCACAGCTGTAGCTAAGCATTTCCCGTTCAGTGGGCATTCTTCTCGGTTCTTGCAGTTACAGCTTTTCTCTTTATTTTCTTTCATCTTCTTTATGATTTTTTGTGTTGTGTGACCCTGATTATTGCTTTCATGTTTTTCATGCAACAATAGCTGATTTTAGCGTATTTCTGTTGAAGATGTTGTGAAGTTTGCTTTGTGGTGGGAAGTGTTTGTCGATGAGAGAGGGAATTTTCGTCCAACATTCGTCTTTACGTTGGCACTGAATGGTGGGTTAAACCAGATAACATTTCTTGATCTGTTCCTTCTTTTCTTTTGATCTTTCTGTTGATGCGTTGTAGGTTTTGAGTAGGTGACTTTTTTGCTGTAGCCACTGTTTTTGAGGGCTTCATTGTACATGGGTGCTGCTTTTTTCAAACACGTTTTCATTTGCTGACAGTGTTGACAATCGTTTCTCGACTGCATTTGGTATATGTGCAATAATTTGTGGTGGGTGGTTTGACTTCACATTTAGTACAGGGGTTTGTCAGTTGGTTTTCTGTATGGCTCATATGGTTTCTTTATTTAGGTCTAAAGTTATGTCAAGATAGTCCACTACCTTCAGGTTGGTCTGCCCTGTGATTTTGAGTCCTAGCTCTTTGAAGACTCTGATTAGATCTTTCCTTGTTTTGTCAGCTTCTCGTGGCTGTTCCTGTTATAGCCGCCAAGCCGTCATCCCTGTAAAGAAAGATTCAGAAACACACAAAATCATTCAAGAATGAAAAATATTGTAATGACACTGAGCTTTCGAAGTATATTTGGCAACTAAAAAGAAAGACCATTGACTACTCCATCACATGGGAGATCCTGAGAAAATCCAACACTGATAGAAGAGAGAGTGGACAATGCAATCTATGCATAGAAGAAAAGCTTCAAATAGCCTGCATAAGAAAGATGCATTTGAACAAAAAAACAGAATTAATATCAAAATGCAGGCCACGAAAAGAAAAAGAAAACTAGCACTAGCAGAAAGGAAAACTACCTGACGTCAAAGACTTTATATAAACTCATTCCTGTATGACGTCATTCAAACTTCATCAGCACTCGCCAGAAGATTGCACCAAAGCATGAAACCAATGTTTCCGCGGGAGACCTCAGGTGACAAAAAAATTGTTTTCCAATATATAATATATATCTATGTTATATATATTTCTATTATAGCATATATTCGCAGATCAGCGACATCATTCCCCTCATACCACTGATTAGCCTTCACAAAAGAGCTGTCAAAGTAACGTTAGGTTCGACCATCCCTCGCTGGCAGACTCATAACTATACGTCAATCAGGCATTCTCTCCAGTCAAAGCCAAAAACAACCTTGTCTCTGTAAAATAAAGGTCTCTTTATCGGCATAAGGTACTCAAAAAAAGCCTGGAAATGGTTCCCTTTCCTGACCAAATATGTTCACCTTTAAAACGACTAATCCGAACATTCCCAATTACAAACTCAATAAACCCTCCCGTTTGCAATGATTAATCTATACCGTCTCACGGTGGGCGTACCTTCTGGAGGGTGGCATGGGAACCACCATCTTCCCTCCAAGACCGGCCATAAAAAAACCATCCACCTCCAACCACTTAACCAACCCAACCACATCTCACAACGTCTATGCCACA
>JADBJO010015873.1:27500-42305 GCA_016801955.1 Conus betulinus | reverse complement strand
CAAAAACTCTACGGTAATCTGGGCTCGGGTGGATCTTGCAAAGCTTTGATTTCCCATACGGTTGTTCCTTTTCTCCCTCCCTCCCTCCAAACTCCGTCAATATTCAGTGCATAGTAATGTCGCCCTTGATCCGTTGCCTTCTTGCGGAAAGTTCATGTGGCAATAGTCTCCACATTATTCAATGCGGTTGGATGTTCTTAGGTCGTTTCAATTTGGCTGTATGATGTTATTAAATGCTTGATTCTGAATTTTTCAGTTGTGAATAAATCTAAAGATATGTAATATTATTTAAGATCTCTTCATGTCGAAAAAATCTATTTCATTCCTTTGGTATTCCCTGTGTTTTTATTCTTTCTTTTAGGTGTGGAAATTATATAATTTCTGTTGCTACTGTGGAATCAATAGTAAAAAAAATTTTTGGTAAATCGTTATTTTTTTTTTTCCAGTGACAGAGCGTGAACCTGGTAGTCCATACATAGGAAGGAACAATTGTGTTAGGGACGATAATTCTAAATAATAGAGAGCTGTGAACAGTGAGGGAAACATGTATGGACCGGGGGACTGAAACGAATACGTAATGGGTTGAAGTAGAGACACATTGTATTGACGCGCGATCTAAGACAATGAGAAAGAGTAAGAAACGTTTGTAATTGACTGGAAACGATACCAACAGTGAAGAAATAATGAGAAACGTGTGTTTGCACTGAACGAGCAAACAGTAAAAAAAAGATAGATAAACGTGAAGATTAGTATATAGATGAACGATCCATACGGTGAAAAAGTAAAAACGTGTGTCTTGACTGGCACTAAGAAATAAACAAACAGATAAAGGATAAGAGAAGACGTTTTATATAAGACTGCGCGATCCATCCGTGGACAGTAGAGGAAACGTATGTAAATTAAGACGGAAGAACAACAGATCCCAACAGTAAAAGGGGTGACAATTAGTAAGCAAAAAAGAATATGTATTGACAAGTAAATGACGACATACAGGTACGAGTGAAGGAAAAAAGACGGTAGAAACGTTGTTATATAAGACGAACAATACACATAGTGAAAAAAAATAGAATCAGTGTTAACGAAATGAGTACTTCTGGTCAACGGAGAGGGGAGGAAGATAATGAGAGGAGAGAAGAAGATAACGACAGAGCGGGGATGAACAAAGCGAAATTGCCCACACGCTATAATATTAGTGGGGAAAAGAAAAGGAGTCTAGGTGGAAATCAGGACCCTCATGGAAATGAAGTGCAAAGCATAGCAGATGTGTTGTATTGCTATATAAGACGTAAGAACGCAAAGCTAACGAGAGTAAGAATACAGATAAGGTGGAAAACCATGAACTCACAGTGATTACTGAACAACACGTAGTAGAGAGCAGCAAATGGGACGGGAGTCCCACGGAAGAACAAGGGGTTGCATAGCATACGACACTAAATTACATACAAATGCAAACGCAATACTACGGTCCTCCCACAACATATCAATGATACCATATGGAAATGAGGGGGGCGATGGGGGGGAGTAGCTGAAAAACGGACACACTCAACAGGCGTCATAAAGTATTGTACGTACACCGATATGCCATAACGGAAACAAAAAAAAATGTTCACAACGAAACTGCATCATAAATTATTTTCGCCACCATATGAGATAAATTCCTAAAGAAAAAAACACGGCTTTTGGGGGGGCCGTTATAGGCGTTAGTAACAGGTACTACTGCTGATGAAAAAAAAAATAAAACCATCGAGCATCATCCTGATCCATAATGAACACTACCTAGAAATTTTAATCAGAAAGATCGGCCCCAGAAGTTTGGTCTGCTAGCGAGTGGAAGACATTTTGACCATGGACAGACCAGACCACAGAGACACTTTCTCTTTCCAGGGTCATAATTGTAAAGTCTTCGCGTCCCCATTGTAAAGTGCTCCCTGTTCTATAATAACTGGGACTGGGAGTACCAACAGCCTGTAACCTTTGGGATTGCAGACAGTTTATAAAAAAATAAGTGCAAATTAACAAGACCCATGGAACTGTCTGAATGATATAATACGAACATGTTTGTATAAACGTTTTCCCAATATCTGAAATACGCTTTAACGATTTAAAGTCGACGCAAACGATCGCGACTCATCTTTAACACTCACAGATATGCAACACTGACTGCCTTCTCATTCCCCCTGTCCTCCTCCAACCGCAATTTCCCAGTCTTCTCCTCAACCACGATCCCCTCCCCTCATCCTCTTTCCCTTCCATCCCCCTTCTGCTTCTGTCTTCTCTTGTCTGCTGGATCTTGGCTCTCCTGCAACGCTGTCTCTTTCTGTCTGTGCCCCCCCCCTGTCTGCTCCTTGTGCTCTCTTTGCTTTCTTGGCACCACGATCTCCCCTCCCCTTCACCCCCCCACGCCACTCCTCATTCCTTCTCCATCTTCCTGTCTGGTGCGCTTCTGCCCCCCCCCCCCACCACACCCACCCCCCCCGGGCCCCGGCCTTCTCCTTCTAGTTCTTTCTCTCTCTCTTTGTTCTCCACCCCACCCCGCCAACACAGGCCAACACCCAACAACACTATCAATAAACACCTCCCTCCCCCTCTGCCAATACACACTCGACGATCTCCGCACTCGCATACACTCTCACACTTATATAGGGAATTAAGAAGCAGGTGAATAATGAAAAAAAGCAAACAAGTGAAAATCCATTATAATAAATAGGAAAATGGCATTTTAAAAAGGTTTAAAATTATTGTTGTGAGAAAGACCCTAAGAGGAGGAGATAGACGGTAAGGGATATAACAGGGAAGGAATTTCCATTTCCTCCATCCAGAAGTACTTATGCTCTCCTAACCGTGTAGCCTCGTAGTGTAACTGGTGAACGATCCGACATACCATAGTGAAAAATAATAGAGAGAAGACCCAATTTACCTATTTGATTTGACCCATGTCACACCATCCACAGCCGGATAAAACGGTGAGTGGGAAGAGAGCTGGGTATGTGGATACAAATTCAAACCACACAAAACCATGATGATAATAAAGCCACAGAACAAAAGTGTGAGTGTTGGTGTGTGTGTTGTGTTTGTGTGTGTGTGTTGTGGTGTGTGTGTTGTGTTCGCGCGCGCGCGCGCGGTGTGCGTGCGCGCGTATGCGGTGTCTGTGATTTGTGTGGTGTCCTGTGTCTGTGTCTATTTTGTCTGTTGCGCGCTTGCATCCAGTCAGTAAGAAAAAAAACATCAAAAAAAGAAAAAAAACCGACTTAATGGGTTGCGTTCTTACTTAGCTGTAAAACCAAAAAACAGAGTGTGTATTGACCAAATTTATTTCTTCAGGTGTCCAACTAGCCATACAGACTATATACCCCGCGTTCCCCTCTGAGAGTCTGTGACTGACTCTTCTTCCCCCGGCGCTTGCATCCAGCCTTCTCCCCTCACTCCACCGGTCGCCACTAAAGGGCCGCTCCCTCACCCTGCCACCCCCTATCAACCTTAACGCTCCCATCTTCCCCACACTAACTCTTCTGGTGCCCTGAGAACAGCAGTCGCTTGACATGGCAATGAGCGTGGTGGCTGCTGCCCAAGATTTCTGCTCCTGTACGTGGGTATGGTGCGTCTCTCTGGCGAGGAAAGGATGGGAACCCTACCGCTGGTAGTTCTTTTCTGTCATTTTTTGTTTTTGAATTCTTTCGGTTTTTTTCTTTTTTTTTGGTTTCCATTTTCTTTGTTTTTGTGGTTTTGTTTCTTCAATGCACTCGATAAACGTGAAATCAATCGTTTTTGTGGTTTGTTCACACACAGACACAAAAAGGACGGGACTGACACAAACATCACACCCACACCCCACAGACACCACACACACACACACCACACACACACGCACACACACAGGCAGTTGACACACACACACATCACCAGCATGACACACACACACCACAGCACACACACACACACACGCACACGTCCACACACACACGAACTTCACATAGCAGGCACACGGCACTTGTCCATACAACATCACTCGCACACCGCGCACGAACACCCCCCACACACTACACGCGCAAAAAAGCGTTTCGCGCGCGCATACCTGCACACACACACACACAACGTACAGCAGCTCATTGGCCCGATGAGATACCGAGAGTAGGATACTTAAGATAGTGGAGAAAGACGAAGAGGAGAGAGAGGAAGGTGCGGGGGACTGAATGCTGTTCTGGGTGGTGAGTATGATTTTCTAAAATTCTTTCTAGTTCAAATCTGAATCAAACCAGCAAGATTAGAAAATGTGTTTAGCCACACATTCAGAAAACTTGCTTAAATCCGCAGTTCTGCTATTTAAAAAGTACAAAAGAAACAAACATACAAAAGTGCGCGCTATTCGCCACAACAGCCCCACACACACACATCACAAACTACACACACACTATCTCACGCATCACGCATGCATCATCTCACGCACAACACCCCACACACACCATCCTCACAGGCCTACACGCACAAACACCACCCACACACATACACCACAGCCACACACATCTGCACACACACACAACATGCACACACGACACAGCGCGCTCGTGCGCACGCAGGCAACTAACACCATGACATGCAATCATGCCCCAACAAGCACGACACTCAGCGCATGCTCTCCACACCAACACACACACACACACACACACATGCAAGCACACACAACACACACACACACACACACAGCACAACAGACACCCGTCGACACACACACACACACACACACACACAGCGCATCAACACGGCCAACACACACACCCACACACACACACACACCAGCCGCTTAGGATTACTGCCTTAATCTGTTTTGTTCCTCACGAGGTACAGCGATTGACTTCCACTGCTATCTAGTATAGAACGCGTTAGCCGATTTCGTTAAGAAGAGAGGATGAGAGCGATCGAGAGGTAAAACGAGAAAATGCAGAAGAGAGCTGAGAGATAGATAGAGAGAAACAGATGTAAGACGATGATTTAAAATAAATATCACTCAAGGTAAATTAACTGAGTAACAGAATGAGAAATCCACTCTAATGCACAATGTGTTCTCCTAAAATCGAAGATCTCTGTCTCTCACCACGAGGTTGCAGGTAGTACTGGTTGGAATTTTGATATGGTTTAGAAAACAAAAAACAAAAAACGTTACAATTGTTCTCACATCAGTCTCGCCACACGGTAGCAAGAAAGCAGCATGAAATACGTCAATGCTCGTTATGCTCTGCGAGGAGAGGCAAGGGGGGATATCTTTTCTTCGCTTCTCATCACATCATCAGATCATACATCATCCATCACATCACGAGTCATCATCATCATCGTTCTTCTTCTTCTGTTTCTTCTTCTTCTGCTTCTTCTTCTTCCTGGGGTCAGTTTTAATTATGGCTGCGTGGACAGATCTTCAATTTGTCGCCAGGATGATGGTCCCCACAGTCTTCTCGAGGTGACAGGGCATCAAACGTGCCGAAAAGCACTATGACAACTGGCTTTCCAACACTCCACAACGAAGAAGTCCCTGCCTTCCTGCAGTGAAATCACCTAGAGCGTGTAAGACTTCTCAAGCGAACCGATAACATCCGTTGCGAGCTCTTTGCAGCATGGCAGATTCGCGTAACTTGTTATTGGCTAACTCTGCCTTTCTGCAAACACCAAATCATCTGGCACGCTAAGAGAGTTACATATTCCATAGGACTCTGTCACTAATTGTCACCTATTGTCCCCCCTCGAAAGAAAAGGACATTGCCCACACTGCCGATAACTGTTACACTTAAGGACATAAGCAGGCGCCTCTGCGTAAAGGCCGCTCCAGCACCGTATGCTAAAAAAAAATCGTTCTGAATAAGACTGCAGCCTCAAGCACATTATCATTTCGCGTGTGAAGAACGGCTGCTGATTCCCTACAGGGCAGAAGGTACTAATGAAGTTATTTTTAACACGTTAATTACTTTTTTTCGGAAACATATTCACAACAAGACAGAGAGTCCATTACTTACTTTGGGTAGACTTCAGGGAAGGCAGTTCAACCGAAGTCTGGAAGGAGACAGTATGGGCCACGACGTGAAGAAATGTAACATCGGATAGTAGTTCATTAAAACCATCCAGCAACTGTAACCCAAACTGACTAGCGCGGTGTGTTCATTCGGGAAGCTTTTAAGAGCATGGTTCAATTCTCTTTTGGAGTGCGTCAGGGTGTCTAACTATCTCCCTAACTTTTTCAACCTATTCCTGGATCGAGTCCCAGACTGATGCAATTGAAGACCACGTTAGCACCGCAGTAATCATTGGAGCTAAAGACATTCGATCACACAACACATTTTGATTTGCAGATAAGTCACCGATGCTCCCCGTGCTTCTGGCAGCGCGTCTCAAAGAACGCGGCAAGCTTTTTTGAACGGCTGGATGAAAAATTAATATCAGGCAAGATATGACGTGCTCCTCATTACGGCATCGCACCGCGAATGCCAAGCCGATGGCCAGCTCCAGCGTTTTTGTCGACCATGACTACTGATACATCTGTCCCCGGTCGGGGCGCACCGAAATCAGAATCTGTTCAACAGTTCACTCACACGGATCCTTTAACGGCCAGTGAGGATCTAAATCAGGAATCTTCCCTCGAGCAAGGAAAAAAAACAAAACCCACTGCTGCACGTCCAAATCAGAATCCTGCCATGAAGGACAGAAACAACCCCCATAAAACCCAGGACATGCCCTGCGTGCACTTGTATATTCCATCTTCCTGGGCGCATACCAGACATTGACCTTCACAGCCGATGCGGAAAGAAGAATCCAGTTCATTAGATCTTCAAATACACTGATCATATCACCCATCAACAAGTATGGTCAAACCAAAGCAGGCAGACATAGGTCCAAAACGAAGAAATATTCACATCTCTCTCTCTCTCTCATCTCTCTCTCTCTCTCTCTCTCCTCTCGCTCTCTCTCTCTCGTCTCTCTCCCCCCGAACACACACACCACACACACCACACACACACACACACACACACACACACACGCGCACGCACGCACGCACGCACGCACACACACACACACACACACACACACACACACGCTCACACACACACATACACCACAACATACACACACACACACTCACAGAGACAGAGAGAGAGAGAGAAGAGAGAGGGGTGGGAGGGAGGGAGGCTGACAGACAGACAGAGACACATAGACAGAAACAGAAACAAAGGACATGAATTCTTCTATAACTTCTATTTTGATTTTTATATCCACATATATTCCATTGCGTCTTGTCACTCCCATAGACAATCCAGCAACAATACCAATGCACTTTTCCAGGTTAAAGGTTTTTCTGTACCTTTTGTTTCAGACGGACAGACAGAACCGAGACAGAGACTGAAGTGACAATCAAACAAGCAATGTAAGAGAGAGATAAGAGACAGACAGACAGACGACAGACAGCCAGACGACATAGGACAGGGAGACAAAGACATAAGACATACACAAAGACAGGGTAGAGCCATAGGCGACAAAGACAGAGACAGACACGAATGAGGCAGAGACAGAGAGAATTAATGTAAAACACAAAACGAACATGCAGAGAGGAGAGTTAGATAGAGAGAGAGGAAGAGCGCGAAGAGTAGAGACAGACAGACAGACATACAGGCAGACCGACCAGACATTCAGGCAGCCAGACAGAGGATGGAAGAATTTATGAAAAATCCCAATGAGCAATGTTTGTGTGTGTGGTGTGTTGTGGGTGTTTGTTTTGTGTTGGTGTGTGTGTTGTGATTAGTGTGAGAGAGAAAGAGGAGAGAGAGAGAGAGAGAGACTACACACACTCACCCCACACACACCCCCGACACACACACACCCAACACACACACACACCACACACATTGTTACCAATCCGCTAGCCCTCTCTCTCTCTCTCGCTCCTCTCCTTCGCCACACCCACGACCACACCCACACACACCAACACACACCACCTACTTGTCAGACAGACACAGAGACAGACAACAGACCTACCTCACACCTAACCACCAAACACACACCACACACACACACACACACTACACACCCCACACCCCACAAACACTGCCAACCCACATCCACCCCCATTACTTCCATCCACACCCCACACGCCCAACTCACCACAAAGAAACCAACGTCTTACCACTCGCCTCTTCATCTTCAAGCGAGCCGATGGTCCTTGCTGTTGACATTCGAAGGAGGTTTCAGACATGGGATCGAAAGCCGACACCAGCCTTCAAGGCCTTGGTCCTTCGAACAAAACAATGAACACCGCTCCCCCCCCCCCCCCCCCCCCCACCCAAAACCACAAAAAAAACAAGTAAAAAGAAAAAGCCAAGACTCACATTTGTCCAGAAAAATAAGGAAATGCCCCCAACCGCCCTTCCCCTGTCCCGCCTTTTCCCACCACAGCCACTCTAACTCTATCCCCTTCCTCACCCATCGCACCACCGCCCCCACTAGCCGGAAGCTGCCCCCGATCTATAGCGCATTGTGCGGACGAATCGACAGGAAACAGTTAAAGGTCGATTCCTTCTGGCCAAGGCATTAATGAGTTTCTTTTCGTACCCTCTAGACCCTTGGTCCTTTTGCCCCCTCCCTCCCTCCCCCTCCCCCGACCCTCCTGTACTTTACCACCTTCCTCCCACCCCCATCGCCGCTGCCCTTCATCACTCGCAACCACCTAGCGTCAGTGGTGTTGTCTGGCTTGGGTCAGTTCCTGAATCAGGCCGTTGGCAGGTCATCCGGTCAGACCTGAAAGGCCAGTGCACGGGACAACGTCCATCTGATCCCACATGGGGAATACTGTGGGTCATTGTTCATGCCGTTCCCACGTTAACCATCGTAGTGATTTTACAGATGGCTAGAATCACCTTCAAGAAGGAACACGACTAATCATCATTAAGATGAAACAACATGATATGTTCATGTGGACCTCTAGACTATTCAAACAGGCGAGAGCTTTTTTACTCAAAAGCTTGAACATGCGATCGTTCGTCTGTCTGTGTATTGTCTGTCGTTGTGAAAGTGGTATGTGTGGCGCTCTAGATAGAGAGAAGATAGATAGATAGATAGGTAGATAGACGTGTGTGTGTGTGTGTGTGTGTGTGTGTGTGTGTGTGTGTTGTGTGTGTGGTGTGCATGGGCACGAATCGATAATCCTGAATCATGAAATGAATTGAAGCCGCTCCACCATTGTTGAAATCTAGATTGGGACAATCCCGTCCATCTCACAACCCTGAAATTATTAATATGGTCGATAGGATCCTAAAACTTTCCACGGCGATCTTCTCTCTCTCTCTCTCTCTCTCTACTCTCTCTCTCTCTCTCTCTCTCTCTGTCTCTCTCCCCGAACACGCACGCACGCACGCACGCACACACACCACACAACACACACACACACACACCACACACACACACACACACACACACCCACACCACACACACAATGTCACGCTGGATGAGGAAAAACATAAACTTAGAACATTTCAAAATAAGCTTTTGTTAGGAATACACCTGTCCTTTACAAGCATTCCTCTGCCTATCAGTTTGTTAGTAAAGTTTTACAGAAAGTGACAATAGAATGTATGTATATAAAATGAATGGCATAAAACTACGATCATTTCCTAAAATGGAAAGAAAAAAACTTATGTGTACATGTTATGTGACTCTTTAACATCTGGCAAAGTGGTCTGTTTTTTGTTTGTTTGATTTTTTTCTTTCACATGTTTCAGCCTTTCTGTGCTTGTTATGAAATATAGATCCTAAATATCATATACATATATGTTGTCGTTTAATTTTTTGTGAACTTCGGACTGGACAAAGGGATGAGAAGATGGGGAGGGGAGGGAAGAGGGGAGCGGAGGGACATGAAAATGTTCAGCAGGAGCAGTACAAAAGCTGTATTTGCATTTCATCACAATGATCCAACATCATTTACCACAATCGGCCGATGATTCATGATGTAACATCATCTTGGGCAAAGCATTAACAAATGAGAACCGTGAACGGTTTTGAACCTGCTGGACGCTTCTGTTTCTTTGTTGTTTGTTTTATTTGTTGGACTGTTTTTTTTGCTGTTGCTGTCGTTGTTTGTTTGCTTGTTGTTCATTTACTGTTCCCATTCCCAAGTTCTTAAGAATATTCATGTAAAAAAAACAGCTGAACTGAAACATTTGAAATAATGCTTAGAGTCACACAGATGGACAACATCATACGTTGATGTTCAGATTGCAGTAATCCTTGAAAATCCAAAACCTCATGATGTTTCAAAAGGCCTGCTTTAAACCAGTTTGATTGGACCCATTACGGTCTGTTAAGGGAGATCAGCGAAGAAAGCAAGCATCACTGTAATCTTGCCGGTAATCTCGCCGCTCTTTGTTCAGGATCTGCATCAGGATCAGGCTCAGGATAACGTACATTGCTGGAACCTTCCTATATTATAATAGCAACGGAAAATCAGAGAGTAGCCCATATTCTTAGTTTTTTTTGCTTAAGCACTCTTCAGATAAATAAAAGCTTATTTTAAAAAAAAAAAGGTGTATTTACTTTTTTAAAACGTTCCGACCCAGTGACCATTAAGGCCCCAACGGCCATTCCCAAGTTCAGCTCAATGGCACCCTTGTTTTTTTTTGTGTTATATGTAGTGCGTTGGGGTGGAGCCGACCACGCCCTCCTCCCGTCCCCTTCCCCCGCAAGCTTCGCCATAACAGAAGACCATAGCACCTACTTTCATGTTTTAATGGTTCGTTGGCATGAGTAGTCAACGACTTCTCCCCACTGGCTGGAGCCGTGCATCAAAGTTCCGCCGCATGGCACGGATTAAAACGTGTGGTAGGTAGCGATGCCAGTCTTATACACTGTCTCTCACACCAGACCGGTACGTCTTCGACGAGTTCAACTCTACCCATTTTCAGAGATTTTTCACATGGTTTTCACCGATTCCACGTAGGCTATCGAAATCCTGTTTGATGAATGAGATCGTTCGTTCTTTTTCATGTTCCTGCATAAATTGACTGTCTTCTCTGTGTCTGGGTTGACAGGAGCTCCATGGATTGTTGGAGTTTTTTTTTTGTTTGATTTTTTATACCTTTGCGACTGAATGAAGAGTTTCGATCATTGAAACGGTAGTTTTTTTGTTTTAAGATTTTGCAAACCAAAGTTATTTAAATGATGGTTAACCTCATTGTCACCGATCGGATTATTTGTGTGGGAATCGTACAGACGCGCCGACGACTCTGTATCGATCCGTAGCATCATTCCACGATGGGGGTGTAGGCTCACCGTGCATATATGGTAGTTTTGGGTTTCAGGAAGGATGGTGGGGGGGTGTTGGATACCTGTACGTTCCATTCATAAATTGGGTGTGCTTGTGCTACCATGCACAGGCAGGGAAAGAATAAGTGTGGGGAGAGAGAGGGTTTATCCTTCTCTCCTGTTTTGTTTCGTGTGGTCTGTGTGGAGTCCCGTTCACGTGCGGTTTGTGTAGAATTCAAAACTCAGCAAGTCATCAAGCATTAAAGTTTGGTGGGGCCGGGTGGCTAGCACTTCGGTCAAAATCCTTTGGCGAAGAGCAGTTGGGCTCTCGTTCTGGTGCCAGCGTTTGCGCTGTGGGTCTGACTTCGGTCAATGTGGTGAGCCGACCCCTTGTGAGCGTTTTTTGCTCTTAGTCGAGCACTTCTCGGTGTTTCGGTGTGCTGTGACCCTGAGATTCAGGTGCTGGGGTGGCCAGCCGCAGTTGTCGTCTTTTTGTGTTGTAGCAGGTATGTTGAGTTAATTAGGTGATAGTAGTGTAGTGTTAGTTAAGGGTGGCGTTGTGTCTTGTGCAACATTTCTGTCAACTTGTACAAAGGTGTAAATCATATCAGCTCATGTTTTGAGGTAGAAACAGGAAAAGAAAAAAGAAAAGAAAGGAAAACTTTGGTTATGAAGTTTGAACGAAAATATAAATAGTCATTGGTTTCGGTCCTGGTTGTTAGGATTGAATTGGTACTTATTCGTGTCAGGGGGTTCGTACGGAAATGCTTTCGGAAAGCATAGACAGAGTGTGTTGGCACTGGGTGCTGTAGAGGTTATGATTGTGCCGTGTCATGGAAGTCATTGGAAAGGATAAGTGTTGTGTAGTTGTATGAAGAGGTACCAGTGTCAGGCAGCGCGATTTTGTAGAGTGTGGTTACCCCAGTTTAATATACATAGGTTAAGACTTGTTCCTACATGCTGAGATTTGTGGGAGTGTGCTTATGCCTTGGGTGATTGGCGCGGAGATATAGTCGTCCTGTCCCATTGGTTTTCTTGAAATCGAGACATGATATTGTTGTGGATGTTACAATATGACTGAGAATGTGTGTGTGGGAAGGTGTACTATGAAGTAGTTCTTTTGTATACCATAGCGCAAAGAGGAGCGTAATTTAATGGTATAAACGAAGTGAGATGGTGATGGATGTAATTCGTTTATAGAGCTAATAGGCTCTGGGGTGCGTAAAGGAAATCCTGGGATTGACTTACATTATGCTATGTGTAATATACTGCTGGCCTGAGGAACTCTGCACACCGTAACTAGATAAGGGGTTACCTTAGTGATATATATATATATATATATATATATATATAGTTATGTATTATCTACGGTTGGAGGGTAATAGCCATCTCAAGTGTAGGTGAGGGCGCATTCCCCACCATCCTGTGGCCCGGTATACCAGGCGGGTCAGGGCCGTTTTAGTCGTCGGAGCTGTGGACGGCCAATTGCTGGCATTCCTGTCCCTGACTGTCCGGCGATCGTGGCAGGTGCCTGCGGTTACCCCACCTGCACTTCCCATCCTGCTGTGCCCCGGACTGTTTGTCCCAGTCCTGCCCCTTTCCCCCTGTCGTTACTACTGCTGCTGGCGCCGTTGCTACTGGTGCCGTTGCTGGTGTCGCTGTTGCAGCTGGCGTCGTTACTGCTGGCGCCGTAGCTAGTGTCACTGTTGCTGCTGGCGCCGTTGCTGGTGTTGCCGGTGCTGTTGGCGCCGTTGCTGTGTCGCCGTTGCTGTTTATCGCCGTTGCTGGTGGCGTCGTGGTGTTGTCGCCGCCGCTGCTGATCCCCTGTATCGCCGACTCTTCACTCCGTGATCGCAGCCATTGAGGTGTGTCGTCGCCGCCATGGGTGTGAGTTTTGTCACTGTGGTTGGTGGCAGTCGTCGCTGTGATCGCCGTTGTGTTGGCGGTGTGACTGTGAATGCCACAGGTATTGTGGAAGCCCTGCGTGTCACTGTCATCTGTGTCATCCGCGTCTTCGGCAGGCAGATTCGTCTGGTCACCGTCACCATCACCGTCACCGTCGCTGTCGTCAGACTGTCAACGTCGTCGTCGTGTGGCCTGTTTTTCCCTTTGTGTTGAGTTTTTTTTTTTTTTGTGGCGATATAACACCTGAAGACATTGGTTTGGGTGGACATACATGAAAGATGCATGTTGATTAAACAGGATATGACTGAAGGGATGAATGTGCGCAGTGAAGTATATGCAAAATGAATATAGTGATATGAAGTTAGCATAGTTTTGGTTGTTGTTGTTGTTGTTGTTTTTTGGGGGCTGGTGGTGGAAGTTTGTGGTCATGAAAAGGATTGACGTATATTATGCTATGTGTAATATACTGATGATTGACTTATATTATGCTATGTGTAATATACTGATATTGACTTATATTATGCTATGTGTAATATACCGCTGGCCGGAGGAACACTGCACTCCCGTAATTAGATAAGGGGTTAAATACTTACTGTGGCTACCTTGGCCGTAGGAGCCGTGTGCTTCCAGGCTTGGGTCTATGACTTGTTATTCATAGCAGATTCCGCTCATTGAATGTTTTGTTGGGAATAAAATTTTGTTTTCCTTGTCAAGTCCTTGTGTGGCGTGGTGTCTGTTTAGTGGGTTAGTTGTGGGAAGTTCGTTTCTTTTTTGTTTTTTTTTTTTTTTTTTTTTTTTTTTTTTTCCGGCTTAGCGTTTCGTGGACACTCATCTATAATTTCAGTTCACCTGTGTTTAAAAATATATCCACGAAATATGTTCAAGGATGATCCAAACAGAAAATATGATTTACCAAATATCTAGTGATGGAAAGCATCCCGACAAAATCTTGTGGAACCGGAGACGACAAAAATACAAATTCGTCTACCTAGATAGTCACAACGTTTTCACAGTTTTTCTGCTTTCGTTTTCCAATTTAATCTCGAAGACTTCCACATCTCTCTCTCTCTCTCTCTTCGCTCTCTCTCTCTCTCTCTGTTTAACATAAAATGGTCATTGGTGGTGCTAAGTGTGTGTGTGTTGTGTGTGTGTGTGTGTGTGTGTGTGTGTGTGTGTGGTGTGTGTGTGTGTTGATGTTGTTGCTATTGTGTGCTTGCGTGCGTGTGTGTGTGCGTGTTTGTGTATGTTGTGTGCGGCGTGCGTGGTTGGGTGCGTGCGTGTGTGCATGCGTGCATATGCGTTCGCTGTGTGTGTGTGTGTGTGTGTGGTGTGTGTGTTTGTGTGCGTGTGCGTGTGCGCGAGCGTGTCAGGCATCTGAGGAAGAGTCAGCATGCGTGTGGCTTTTCCTTTTCTTTTTTTCATAACAGAGTGAGGGTGAGCAGTGTGGATAGCTTTTTTTATGTAAGGGTATGGAAGATTGTCCACACCACACACACACACACACCACACACACACACACACACACACACACACACACACTTGCGCGCGGCGCGCGCACGGATGCACGTATGTTACGCACACACACAGACAAGCACGCAAACACACACACATACCCACACACGCGCACAC
>JADBJO010015873.1:12500-15000 GCA_016801955.1 Conus betulinus | reverse complement strand
TCTCCTCTCTCTCTCTCTCTCTCTCTCTCTCTCTCTCCGTTGTCTGTCTGTCTGTCTATCTGCCTGTCTCTCCCTCCATCACTCCCCTCCCCTACTCTCTCTCTCTCTCTCCATCCAAGGCCACGGAGGCTGAAGGAGCGGTGCCAGACCTCAGCATTACGGATCGTAGACGTTGTCCTTTGTTGGCTGAAACCGTAGAACGGCATTCACTGCTTTAGATGGTCTCCAGAAGCTCTGTTTGATTTGGTCTCTTTTCAGCCTTCGTTCCTTTTTCTTCTTCTTTCATATTCTTTCTCTTTTTTTTTCTCCTTCATCTTCTTCTTTTGCCTTCTTCCTCTTCCTTGTTCCTTTCTTTCATTTTCTTTTTTTTTCTTTCTATCTTTCTTATTTTTTTTACTTTTTCATCTTCGTTCGTTCTTTTTCTTTTCTTTCTCCTCCTTCTCTCTTTCTTTCTTTATGTCTTCTCTGTCTGTCTGTCTGTCTGTCTTTCTATACTTCCTTTATTTCTGTCTGTCTCTCTGTCTTTATTTCTTTTTTATTTTTTATTTTCTTCTTTCTTCTTCTTCTCTTCCTTCCTCCTCTTCTTCTTCTTCTTCTTCTTCTTCTGCTGCTGTCATTTTGTCTTTCTCTGTCTCTTCTTCTTCTTCTCATTTTCCTCTTCCCTTTCGGCCTTCTTCTAAGACTTCTGTTTTCTTCTGTTTCTCTTGCTTTTTTATTTTGTTAGTCTATTACTGTCTTCTTATCCTCATCATTCATCGTTCATTCTTGATCTTCTTCATTCTTCTTCTTCTTCTTCTTCTTCTTCGTTCTTCTTTCTTCTTCTTCTCTTCTTCTTCTCCTTCTCCTCCTTCTGCCCCTCTTCTTCTTCTCTTCTTTTCTTCTTCTCCATCTTCTTTTTCTTCTTCTTCATCTTTCTTCTTCAATCTATAACTTTCTTTCTTCTTCTTTCTTCCTTCTTTCTTCTTTCTCCTTCTTTCTTTCTTCTTCCCTTTCTTTTCTCCTTCCTTTCTCTTTCTTCTCCTTCCTCCTTCTCTTCCTCCTCCTTCTCTTCCTCCTCCTCCTCCCCTCTCCTCCTCCCTCTCCTCCTCCTCCTCCTCTTCCTCCTCCTCCTTCTCCTCCTTCTCGTCCCTCCTCCTTCTCGCCCTTCCTTTCCTTTACTTCTTTTTCCTTTCTCTGGTTTAAGGTCTCTTTTTTATTTATGTTGTTTTTTACCGCTTCTTGCAATAAGTATTTTCGAGTAAGCGTTTCCCCATTATAGGGATCGTGGAATACTGTCACAGTCAGAGGCCCGTCTGGGTGAGTGGATGAAGCATTGTTCTGTCGATTCAGATGGTCCTGGGTTCAATTCTGTCTGAAATAGGCAGTCTTAACGAAAATTTTCTCTTCGGATTCAGCATTATGTTGTAGACACCAACTCCTAAAGTCCGTACGATGAGACTTTAAACCGATGTCCCGTGTGTGAACACACACACACACACACACACACACACACACACACACACACACACGCACACACACACACACATACACACACACACACACACACACACACACACACACACACACACACACACACACACACACAAACGCACGCTCTCACGCACGCACGCACACAAACGCATACGCACACGCACACGCGCGCGCGCGCGGCGCGCACACACACACACACACACACACACAAACTAGTGCTGTGTATAGACATCATCCCCGAAGACAGAACGTGGCTACCTTTATAGTGGGATCAAAGCGCGAGGAACACCCTCGACATGTCTCCTGTGGTCACTCGGAGGAGATACAATTATGGACTGAAAAGAAGAGGAAGAAAGAAGAAGAAGAGAGTAGAAGAAGAAAGAAAACCAAAACAACAGCTAGAAGAAGAAGTGGACGAGGAGGAGGGGGGCAGAGAAGAAGAAGGGAAGAAAGAGAGGAGGGGCAAAGAAGAAGAAAGAAGAAGAAGAGAAGAAGAAGAAGAAGAAGAAGAAGAAGAGGCATGTCCCCGTTTAAGAACTTCCTATAAACTGAGTTGTTACCCTTTACCGAGCAGCTGTGTCAACAGACCAGACAACAGATATAAATCAACATCAGCCAAAGAGACGGAGCACTGCACGTCTCGTGCACCCACAGATCATTGGCAGACTCTTCAACAGCAGGAGCTCCAATCTCCTGAAGGCGTCAGCCGGAAATAGAAAGGATTGATCTTCCATTGAATAGCTTACCAAGGTTTTCTTCTTCTCTGCAGTGGTGGGAGAGGGTAGGGATGGGGATGAAGGGGTGGGTGGGGGCTAGTAAGGTAAGGTAAGGTGATGTTGCCCATAGCCCAGCCGACCGCAAAGGGTCATATCAGAGCTGTCACCACGTTGAAGTCAACTCACAAGTCATTCATTCACACAGCTCTTGAAAATTCATCTTCGGAAAAAAAAAACCCCCGAAATTTTGTTACAAATCTTTCCACTGTAAAGTCTCAGGCCTGATGAAAAATGTTAATTTCTTTCAAAAGTTC
>JADBJO010015873.1:5000-7500 GCA_016801955.1 Conus betulinus | reverse complement strand
AGGGAAAATCGTCCCCCTTTTGTGAATTAATTGGATCCGCAAGCTTCAAAGCCGATGGTATTTGGTCTCTGCACAGAAACGTTACGTCCACCCACGTCTGTTTGCTTATTTCTTCGTATGTTTCTTTGTCTGTCAGGAAGAAAATGCAAAAACACTGTAGAACTGATATCTGGCCGGCTGGGGGTAAAGCTGGAATGTAGCCCAGGGACAAATCTATAAACGTTTGATGTGGATCGGATGCGGATCTGGATCAAACAATGGAATTGGAATCCGTTTAAGCAAGATCATTACCAATTTGTATTTGAACATGAGCTCTGAAATAGTATATTTTCGAACAATGTAAACGTCGCTCCAGCTGTTTTCTGTATCATGTTACAAAAAAATGTGCTTGGAAGATGATTTTTTCGTTTTTTACAAAAGAAAAGAAAAAAAAAAACTTTATCTGTCCCTATTTTCTTTTTCTTTTCTTCAAGATTCAGTTGCGTGCAGGTCATGAAACACTTTTCGTTCCTTTTTTCCCTCCACTTGTTCACATACTGTCATGTGACGTAGTCTCACATCAAGGCATGTGACGCTCCTTCACATGTAGTCTAGTGATATGAATCATTTCCACCATGCCACAACTAAAAAGGAAGAATATTCATGTGGCTTGACTAGTGTTGCAGGCGTCCCCCAATGATTGTGAGGATCACTCAGTAAAATGAACAAAGGATGGTCATTGGGTGACAGTGACCACTGAGAGATAGTTTAATAAGGGCTGGTAAGGTGCTGGTCATGTGTTTTGAACACTGAGTATGCACTCACTCACTAGGAGGAGGGAGGAAAGAGTCAGTTTTAGCCCAGGAGATGGCTTAAAGACTCGAACCTGTCAGGACATTGGTCAAGGGGTCCTCACCACTGACCAGTCATTACCAGGGAGCCATAGATAGTTGGGGAAAGGTACGGGGGAAAACCTTAAGAAAAAGAGAAAGAAAGAATTCCTATGTTGAATTGGCAAGCAGGTTACTTACAAGAACCTTATTCGTATTCGCCCTTCACCCTTCACCCTTCACCCCATCAGCTATTCCTCTTCTGATGCTGCGACGGCATCTGTTTACTAAGTGCTGAGACGGGGGTGTTTAACGATGGCCACGGTGTGGGGAACACACCGATAGTTCAGCCCCAGCCATTGAAGACCCCGGGTAGAGGGGTCGGATCTCATCGTTCCCCCAGTGACTGGAGAGTTCAAGGGGCAAGCGCTTTTTCTGATGCAGGTATGGCATCATGAATGCATGAATTATTTATTCTCCTGGTATGGATCTTGGGCCAATGTTGTGTAAAAGGCCATGACTTTATATTTTTGGAGGATGTGTGTATTCTTTCTCCAGCAAGAGGAAGGAATCTGGCTAGATTTTTTTATACATATAAATTCGTAACTTGATTTATCTCTCAGTCAGTGTGAGAGAGAGAGAGAGAGAGAGAGAGAGAGAGAGAGAGAGAGAGAGAGAGAGAGAGAGAGAGAGAAAATATATAAAGAATTTGTTTGATAATTACTGGAGTGTGATGAACATTGTTGGAACTGTTCAATTCATTTAGTAAAAAAGTGTTTTCCCCGGAGGAGAGGGGGAGAAAAAAACATTCTGTAGTGTGCCTTTTGGTTGAGGGATGTGTGTGCGTATGGAGTAAATTTTGTCATGAATGCGTGTGTGCAAGAGTGACAGTGTGACACATACGTTGTTCAATGGCAAAAGACACCCCCCCCCCCTCCTATTTTTATTGACTTTTTATTTCATTTTCTCCTTTTTTTTCTCCCCTTCCCCTTTTCTTTTTTTTTTTTTCTTTTTTTTTTTAACCATTTCTTTTCAGGTTATCAACAATATGAGAACACTGATATATCGGAAGCATTCTAGTGCTGATCATGCATGCGCAATATTATAAGCAGAAGCCCAGATGATCTGTTCAAGTGTATATAGGACTGAAAGTGAGAATTGCAGCTTTTACCATCAGATAGATCTGTTAGAGAGTTTCCTTTGTCCAAGTATGGCACTAGGATTAATGCTATTTTTCTTTCAAACCCATGCCTTTTTTTTTTTTTTTTTTAATCCTATCAGCTCTTTTGCTCAGTAATTCGCCTGAAAAAAAATATTGTTTTTTTTCCTGGAGACTTCGTACGAATTTTATCTTGGGTATCAGCGACTAAAAAGTTTTCCAGCTCATTGTAAGTTGAGAGATATTTGAAATTGAGAAAAAAAAAAAATGGTCATGTTAAGACCTCCTTTCTCCAGACTTGTTAACATCACTTTTCCCGTGACTTGTTCAAAGGGCTTTCCAACTGATAAATTTCTTCTTCCCAAAGAAACTTATAAACAGCTGACTTTATTTGATTTGACACTGTGGCTGGTTGGCTTACAGAATGCAAATAATGTAAATAAATTGGCTTAGAAATGCTTCATGATTACTGGTCTACCCTGTGTACGGAGATCAAGTTTTCTCCACTCTATAATCAAGCATTTATTTGATG
>JADBJO010015872.1:29960-39960 GCA_016801955.1 Conus betulinus | reverse complement strand
CTACTCTCAAAGGTTTTTTTTTTTCTTTTTTTTTTTTTTTGACAGTGCATTTATTTCCTATGACCGTGGTTTTGATTTTATATGCTTTAGAGAGACTTTCCTTGAAATATTTGACATGAACATGTTGTTGTTGGGTATAAAGCCTTTATCAAACCTGCTGTAAAACTCAGCCATCAGGGGAGACGATCTGGAGGACTCGTTTAATGTAGAAAAAAAACAAGATTTTTTTTCTCCATATATGTAGAAGTTGCTTACTCTACCGTATGTGTCTTTTTAATCGAAAAATCGCTTTTTGGTGCACTGAAAAAAAAATATGCTTTTTGGTACACTGAAAAATATTGCTTTCGTTTGTACATATATTCAGCCCGAAGGTTCTCCTTTCTTTAATTCTTTTAATGTTGTTAATGGTATTTCCATGTTTGGCTGACTGCTTGCTTGTGCTCACATGGTGACATTGATATAGTAGTGTGTGGCGTTCTGAACAGCAGGACGTCAGTTTTTTTTCTCCCGACTTTTCTGCTGATGTTTTCGATTCCTGTTTGGAAACAAAAAGCCAGCCACCTTGCACAGATCGATGTTCTCATGATAATGCTCTGAATAGCTGCGGTAAGTTATTGTTAAATCTTTGGGTTGCTTTTGATTCGTGCATTATGAATGGTGTATGTCAGGGCGACCGCCATGTTTGCTATACATGCAATTCAGACAGCGGGAGTAGCGTTAATGATTATCTCCCTTGTATATGAACATTTTTTCTCCACTGTTTGTGATTTATGTTATTTGTTTGTTTCGGAACGTATTGAATCTGATCATTTACCTGTTGAGTTTCACATTGACTTCACAAGAAAACATAGTGATGAATCCATGGAGAATGTTGACACGACTGTTTTTGATGAGTTTGTACGGAATGATGATTATGTTTTGACTGACAGAGCCAATTGTGTGTAAAGCAGAAATGTGCTCAAAATTAAATGAGGCTGTAGAACTGATTAATGTTGATGTAAATAAAGCTTTAGATTTGTTTTTAACGATTGTATCAAAGACAGTGCAGAATGACACAAAGGTGTGCTATATAAGAAAATGTGCTAAAGAGGAAGATTGGTTTGGCAGCGACCGTTCGGTAATAGAAAAGAAAAAACGCTAAAAATTGTTGAGAATATGGTTTCATACTTTGGATGATAGCGACAGAAGTGAGTATCACATTGCAAGAAGAGAATATACAAATCTTCAAAAGCAGAAGAAGAAGATGTCCATAAAAACTTGTCAGATCACATGATCAGATCTCTTCTTTCACAGCAGGGAGTTTTGGACAACATTAAAAAGTTTCATTTAAAAGCAAATATACTAAGAATAATAAATATACTAAGAATAATATCTACCTGAATACATGGTATGAGCACTTTAAACATTTGCTAGATAAAGATATTTTCAGTGATGAAGAGCTTCTGATGTTATCGATCAGGGAGAAGACGAGTATTTCAACGGCCCCATTTCTAAAGAAGAAATTATGTTTGCCATGCCGATAATTAAAAACTAACAAATCGGCAGGACCCGATTCTATAACTGTGAATTGTTGAATTATGCTGGACCTCAAGTTGTTGATTTGTTTTACTAGCTCTTTTTAATCTAATTTTTAATGAGTGTATCTTCCCAGAAGACTGGACAGAGTCTGTAACTTCGCCCTTGTTCAACAACGGCGATGTAGATAACCCTAATAACTACAGGGATGTCTCTGCTTGCTTGACGTTAGCTGTAGCGTGTGTAGTACCGTTATTAACAACAGATTGCAGGTATGGATTGAATGTAATAATATCACGGGAGAGCATCAGGCTGGGTTCAAATAGGGTTACTCTACTGTCGACCATATATTTTATCTCTTCTTGCGTTTGTTCAGAAACAATTTTCACTAAATCGTAAATTTTATGTTGCATTTATTGACTTTGAAAAAGGCCTTTGACTTAATCAATAGGAAGCTCTCTCTCTCTCTCTCTCTCTCTCTCTCTCTCTCTCTCTCTCTCTCTCTCTCTCTCACCTCACACACACACACACACACACACACACACACATGAACAGAAAAACCATGCTTTTTTCTTACAGGCGGCTGCACGGGTACCTAATCCATCCTGGTGGAACACCATGTACAGGCCGTTTTTACCCCCGTGTAACACGTTCCGTGAGAAACTCTTAGGCGACAACTCTACATCTTAATGACCTTCATGTACTCTGAACCGTCTTTTCATGTTTTCAACTTTGTGATCATCTAAAACCATGACTGCCCACTTCTATGTAAAATAGGCGACTGGCAGTGATGATTTGAATCATCACTGGTTATGTATGCGAAACAGAAAAAAAAATTCGACAGCAGTCATTTTAACCATGACTCCAAACTGTAAGTGGAATACGTGGGTTAACAGAATGCCGATTATCTCAAATATCATGTTTGATATGCACACACAGTCCTTTATCGTGTATACATACCGGCAAAGCATCCATATGAACACCGTAATGACCACCCAGTCCATAGTTCACCACCTGTCAGAACACACACACACACACACACACACACACACACACACACACACACACACACACACACATATATATATATATATATATATATATATATATATATATATATATATATATATATATATATATATATATATATATATATATATATATATATATATATAAACAACTAATAATGAATTCCAGGATAAATAACCGAGCACCATTCCAGCAACTTACAGAGCAGCTTGGTGTTGCAATGACTGCAAGAAATATTCAATTATAAACAAAGTTTGCTCTTATGTCTTAGTTTGAAGAAATATGGGGAAGATAAGCATTCATATCTGCAGTGGTAGATAATTCTGCCTAACTAACAGTATGTGCACTTGTGTCTTCAGACGTTATCTTTTTTTTTTTTTTTTGTATTTTCTACTTTTCACAAGAAAATGTAGCTTGTTTTCCTCTTTCATGGTTTTCATTTGCTTCTTAGGTGGCGCCTTTGGTTGCTTTATTGAAAACGCAACAAACATACCACGGTATTGCACACCAGCCTTTTTCTGGGATAACATATACATATATATATATATATATATATTAAAACAAGTTTTTCACCCGAGTCTCGCTACCATTGGTTTTCATGCTATTGCAATCTTCTGGCGAGTGCAATAGCATGAAACCAATGGTAGCGAGACTCAGGTGAAAAACTTGTTTTAATATATTCATAGCCCTACCCCAAGTGGTATTGAGCACTCTTACAGATCGGATATTCTTCACTGTGATTTATATATATATATATATATATATATATATATATATATATATATATATATATATTATTATGCTGAACAATTAAATAGTGGTGCAAAACAAAGTGCAGGCTAACAATTCTTCCGTCATTATAGTAATAACATGGCAAAGATTTTGAATTTAAAACGGGGGTGGAGGTGGGTGTTTGAAGATGAAGAAAATGGGAACATAAAATTACGAAAATATATTGCAAATATCAAAACACCCTTTATCTATTTATCTATCTGTCTGTCTCTCTCTCTCTCTCTCTCTCTCCTCTCTCTCTCTATCTATCTCTATCTATATTCTATCTATGTCTCCTGTGTGTTTGCATATATAGATATAGATAGATATATGCTATATATATAGTTTGTGAGTGAGTGTGTGTTGTTTGCATGCAGAGAGAGAGAGAGAGAGAGAGAGAGAGAGAGAGAGAGAGAGAGAGAGAGAGAGAGAGAGCAGACATCTTAAAAAGCTGAGCGCACATAAACATACTTAGCAATCACACACACACACACACACACACACACACACACACACACACACACACATGCAATAAAGAAGAAAGAAAAAGCATTGTCGAACCCGACAACTGTCCTTGAGTTTGTAGTCTGGAGTACATTGCTCTTCTTCGTGAGGTGCGGTTAATCGTTGCAGATTTTGTTTTCTTTTTTTTTTTAGTTTTTTTTTTCAACAAAGTAAACATGGTAAAAATATTTTCATTGTGTCCTTCTCAACGTTTTTTTCTTTTTTCCTTTGCCTTTTCTCTTTCTTGCGAGGTTTAGCCATAGAAAGTAGAAGTATGCTGCTGAGACTGAAATAGACAACAGAGTTGCTGACAACCCAACGAAAATACAAACCAACACACGAATGTATTTTGAAAGGTGCTTGAAACGAGAATGCATGAAATGATGCATGCAAACTTTTTTTTTTTTAATTTGTACTCTTAGGCTGTCATGGATGAGATTGTAATGTAAGATTTGTTAAATTTGTGTTGAACAAATCTTTATCGAGTGCGTTATGATCATTATGGTAGCATGTGTCAAATAGTCATCCCCGCATCTGTGCCAAGTTTGCTTAGAAAGAGTCTGTTCTGTTAGCAAATACTTTTGGTTATAAAGAGCCTGTTATGTGGGCACATGGTTTTGGTTATAAAGAATATGTTCTATGAGCAAATCATTTTGATTAGAAAGAGTCTGTTCTGTGGGCAATCATTTTGGGGTTTGAAAGAGTTTGTTCTGGTGGGCAAATGCGTTTGATCCTAGGAATGCTGAGGCCTCTTAGCAGACGAGCCCCCTACGCTTGCTATGTCTGTCTTTCTGTCTCAGTCAGTCTGTCCATACATCGTTTTTCTTGCTGAGATTCGTATTGCCAGGGGAGTTCATTCTCACCTCTTTTGTATGCTGTCGTTTTGAACGTGAGCGAGGTAATGAACGTGATCCACGTCTTCAAGCGATGGAAACCCGGTCCAAAAGGAATTTCATTTCAAAGGTTGTATTACTCTCTCTCTCTCTCTCTCTCTCTCTCTCTCTCTCTCTCTCTCTCTCTCTCTCTCTCTCTCTCTACCTGCATAGGTTCACTTGAATGACGTTCATCCTCACGATCTTTCACATCCAGACCAGTGAAGGCTTTCACACGCGCGGGACACCTGGGCGACGAGAGGGTCTACATCGTCACCAACCCACCCCCTGCACACACACACACACACACACACAATTATTAGACATCTGTGTACACACTCACACACTCAAGGTCCAACGTTTTAAAGTTGTGTTGGACAAAAGCAAAAAACACAAAACAATGGCATCTCATAAAACATTACCATTGATTGTCACAGAATCAAAGACCACCAGGCACTGAATAGAAAATAATGTTTACAAGAGGAAAATCAGGTTGGAAGCGATTTTTTTCTGATTTTTTACTAGCTTCGGCAATATAAACTGCTAAGGATTTGATCAGCGATTCATTTTCAAGTGTCAGTATATGAATCAGATTGCAATTTTGTACAACAGGCACCTGAAACAAGCTAAATTTTCGCGCGAATATGTTGGTAAGCATCACAATGGTATAAAAAGTGACTCTCATCTTCAGTGGTGTTTGCTTTGCAGACTGGACAAGTATTTACTGTTGTTGTATATCAAGCATAAACCATTTTTTGTTGGCAGACAGACCTAATGTTCTTGTTCGAAATCTTGCCAGTGCGCTTCTGTGCCATCTATCTGTTACCACCGATAAATATTTTTCAGGTTGCAGGTTACTTAAATGAAAAGAAACCATCTGTAATTTTCATTTCCTTCCATGTGAGAGTGTCAGTTTTGTTGAAACATACAGATCAAATCTGTCTTTAAATTCTGAGATAAACAATTCATCGTTTCCTACTTCTTGGCTTAACCAGACAATGCCAAACCCATTTTCAGTCAACAGTTTCTTTACATTGGATACCCAGTTAAACTTTCCATTCTTATGCTGTTGTAACAACATTTTGTACGCCTGTTTACATAACCTTGTGTAAGGTAGTTTTAATAGTTTCAACCAATATTTAATACATTTTACATAGGTGTGTATATATATAAAGGATATCTTCCGGTTTCCGCATAAACAGTTAATTGTAATCGATCTGCTTCTCCTTTTAATGCTGTCAACTGGTTTTGTAAGCCGATTATCGTATCAGAAAGCAAAACAACATCATCTGCAAACAACATCAGGAAGATTTCAACAGCATCTGGTATCATTTGAATACCGTGTCTGCCTCGTTTGTTGATCTCTATCGCTAATTCGTTGATGACGAATGAGAAATGAGAGAGAGAGAGAGAGAGAGAGAGAGAGAGAGAGAGAGAGAGAGAGAGAGAGAGAGAGAGAGAGAGAGAGAGCGAGATGCCTCTTCCTCACACACACACACACACACACACACACACACACACACACACACACACACACACACACACACACACTCCGTCCCTTTGAGTGGCACGCCCCTTTCAAGAGTATCATACACCAGTTTGTGTACTGAAAAGAACCCAGCGGTGTATGAGCCTGAGACACAATTGGAAAAGAATTCAACTCTAAACGTTCAGCCCGGATTTATTCGTAACACGCCTCTGCCTCGTCTTTCTCTGCTCTTCTTTTGAAAAAAAAAAAAAAAAAAAAAAAAAAAAAAAAAAAAAAAAAAAACAACTTTCAACTCTGGGGTCCCCGTGGAGCATACCGACTTTGAATTGTAAAGCATGTGGCTGATTTCTGCCATTCGATTTTTGTCATCATTACACAGTCATGAATCAAATACATCTTTTCTAACGTATAATGCAAGAATGGATGTGATGCATATCTAAAATAGACCTTCAAATCAGACAAGTTGAGTTTATATTCCTTGCTGAGAACCAAAACTAATGAGAATAAAACACACCAACAATTTAGTATTACAGAGAGAGAGAGAGAGAGAGAGAGAGAGAGAGAGAGAGAGAGAGAGAGAGAGAGAGAGAGAGAGAGACAGACAGACAGACAGACAGACACAGACACAGACAGAGCTTGTCCTTTCAACCACATCCTCTGAGTGGTGTCTCTACAAGTATGTTGGGATCGTTTCTATATGAATATAAAGTCTCTTCAGCTCTCTCCCCCACCCCCACCCCAACTCCCACCCCCCCTCCTCCGCGCATTCAGTTGGTAGAACCCACTTCAGGTTTCCACACTGCAAGACGATCTCATTAAACAAAAAACAAAACAAAAACAAAAGCGCGCCACAGAAAAATCGTCAGAGTATAAAGCTTCTTTTTTCTCAGTTTAAATGTTACCTACTACTTTTGCCTTTGTATTGGAAACAGTTGTTCTGTGAGCGAAATGAACATGTGGCCCATAACGGAACATTACACAGAGCCTACTTTATCGTCTACGATCTTCTGTGTTGTGTTTAAGCACAATGCAGTTCTTTCGATAAACCTTCACATCATGTTCAGGCAGAGTGTTGGCTCGTTTTCATTTACAGTGTTAAACTGTGACCAAAGTTTGGAGAAAAAAATAATATCCATTATGAACAAGTCCGTTTCATTATTCTTAAATCTGTACAGATTTTTTTTATTTTTTATCAGGACTTCCTTTAGAATTATTTCTCAATTGTTCCGAAAAAAAAAAAAAAAAAAAAAAAAAACTCCACACTGGACCAGACTATGAACAAAGATTTGGGTCTGTTTTACTTATCATTCTTCTGCAGATGACACAAAGTATTAACACTTTTTATGAGCACCACTCGATCAATGATTTGGAGCAGCACACACACACACACACACACACACACACACACACACACACACACACACACACACACACACACACATCTTTTGTGTGATTTTTTTTTTTCAGATTTGAAGTTTGTCTTCGATGTTGTGTTTTTCTTTAATGTGTAGTCTAGTTATGCACTTACTTTAAAGAGTATTTGCAGGTATGTGTAGTGATGTTTAGAGGGACATCTATTTGCGTTTAGATAAACACATTATGCATACACTTACATAGCCACAGACGTGTACGCATCTCTCTCTCTCTCTCTCTCTCTCTCTCTCTCTCCTCTCTCTCTCTCTCTCTCTCTCTCTCTCTCTCCCCTCTCTCTCTCTCTCTCTAATTTCACATTTGTGAACAGACGTAAAACTGAATTACTACTACTACTACTACTACTACTACTACTACTACTACTACTACTACATACACACTTTACATGAGTGACAGCAGTATTAGGTGACAGCAGTAATCTAAAGCTGAATAATAGAACTCGGGTAACAATTATCTCCACTCCAAACGGATCAATATCCATTCCGTGCTCCTGATGCCCTCTTTGTCGGTGATGCTACAGTTCTGTTAGTAGGTTAAAGAAATATCACAGTTACCTCGGATTCTCAATTGACTATAATTACTCATACGTTAAACCGCATTTGTAAGTTGAACGGCTTTTTTTTTTTTTTTCTTTTTTTTTTTTTTTTTCGCTCCGTCAGCGACAATCGTGACTTTCTTTCAATCTGTGCCGATCAAATTATCGCCCTTGCATCAGCACAACTTCACTTTGATTCCTCAAACATCTCTAAAGATCAAAATCCAAGAGATTTAAGACAATGAACCTCGTCGAATCCTTGGGATTTCTGGAACCAACCACAGCAAACCCACCTTTCGCACTATACACTGGCTTCTAGTTGAAGTAAGTATTAAGCACAAGATGCTGCTTTATAATACAGAAGTCAAGTCTGTACCCACAAAATGCCAACTTAAGTGTCTGCTCAGATCCACCAATTCAACAGGACCTGCTTATATGTCTCATCTGGTTTACTTGAATCCACCATCGATAAATTGTTTGCTGCTCTTCTGTCGACGGGACACACATACACCTTCTTTCTGCTCCACACACAGCCACTGAAACAGTCGTTGGATGCTCTTCCTTCTGCCTCTGCGCATTCTGTCTGGAGAAAGAGAGAGAGAGAGAGAGAGAGAGAGAGAGAGAGAGAGAGAGAGAGAGAGGGGAGGGAGGGGGGATGGGGTGGGGGTGAGAGAAGGACACAATGGCAGCCTCGTGTACTTACAGGTCACCAGTCCGAAGGTCTGAAACTTCCTCGCTTCCATCTCCCACGATTTTTCCACGTTGTAGCTATGTATGGAAGAAAAGTGTTGAATTGTCACTATGAAAGTGAACCATTCATAAAAGTAGTTTAAAGTGCTGTGTGGTGTCTGTGCTTGCTGGGCCAATTCTTATGGCCTTTTTTTCATCGCGTTCTGTCTTCATTTCTTCCTTTTATAATTAACATTAGCTCAATGAGTGCAACGTGTCTGCTGATTTGTATATTGTTACGAAATATTAATGTAGTTACCTGCAATAAGATCATCATCACCATCATCATCATCATCATCATCATCATCATCATCATCATCATCATCATAACAACAACAACAACAACAACAACAACGACAACAGCAACGACAACAACAACAGTAATCATAAAGATAGCAAACGCAAAACCTTGAGTTGCTTCCAGCGAATATCTCATAACTGCGTCATATTTAGATGCAAATAAACAATCGCTTGTCTGTCTTCGTAAATGTTGGACATTGAATTAGCATACGACCAACTGCATGCGTATTTTGTGACATATCTTTGTTTATACAGGACGTGAACAGTCACAAGCATATATTGATCATACCTTTCATACAAGCCACAAGAAGAAAAACGTTGCGTTAATGATAAAGGATCTTCCACGTCTATGCATGCCTGATACAAATGGAGCAACCTTATGAACTTTGTTCAAGACAACACACCGATGACAGGTTGGAACTGATAGAAAAGATAAAGAACATAGTATGCTCCACATTCACACAGCAACGTGTGTGTGTGTGTGTGTGTGTGTGTGTGTGTGTGTGTGTGTGTGTGTGCGTGCGTGCGTGCGTGCGTGCGTGCGTGCGTGCGTGTGTGTGTGTGTGTGTGTGTGTGTGTGTGTGTGTGTGTGTGTGTGTGTGTGTGTGTGTGTGTGTGTGTTCACTTCATTGGTATTTACTTTACCTAAGATTATTCCGTGGCATAACAAAAAAAAAAAACCTAAAGTCTTACTTTGTCCACTGCAATGTCTTTCAATTTTTCTATTTCTGACTCGTGTATGACGTCATACAACACCGATACATAGGGTGACGTAGACAGGATCTCCTCTGCAAAACGTCTGTACGGTAGGAAGCGGTCACTTTT